>JAGDQP010014846.1:26065-44157 GCA_022664845.1 Lepisma saccharinum | reverse complement strand
AAAATTTCTTTTACGCTGAAATCTAAGTGAAGTTAGAAATCATTTTTGCTGGAAATAATTTTGATAGCTCAGTCGGCAAAGATGTCTTCAGTTAGAAGAAAGCTTTTCTATTCTTAATGCTAGAGGCAGCTCTAAACAATATATTCATACAGGAGAACATATGTAAGTACGAGCAATTTGAAATTAAAAAATTTGTTCGTTCTGACATTCTTACTAAAATAGATCTGAAGCATAAAATACACACAAACACTATTTGAATTTGTTTATTTACGATGTTTAGGCATCTCAGGCTCAGGCAGAGATAGGGTGAGAGAGAGGGTAATAATTAATAATTAAGCTAGTGCGATTAGATTAGTTAAATCACATATACAATAGTTGAAAGGTTTCGTATGATAAAGAGGTAATTCTATTTTCACAAAAGTGTGGGAAGCAAAAAGAAAAATATTTTCCGCCAAATTGAAATGATTGGTCCTGCAACACGCTACAAGACACTAATAAAAGGTTCCGAATATAAGTTACTATTTTTTTGCACTAGCAGAAGGTTATATTTGATTTCCTTTTTACTGACAAGGAAGGGTAACGGTTCTCAAACACACAAATCATATTCACACCTAATACATCGCAAGCAACATAACGAGATATGTACATTACCAAAATTTAAGGAGCCATGACCCTGTCGGAGGGACTCCGGAACTTCGAGTGTCACAGAAATGTAGTTAAATAAAGGCAGTAGTGAGATTTTAATGGAATATCTTGAAAACGGGAAAAGTAATCGAAATAAAACTTGCACAACATATAACTGACCACAAGTAGTAACAAAAACCATAAGCAGTGTTGTCATCTATGAAGCAGTGTTGCCAACGCAGAACAAAGTTACATTTTTTTAAATAGCATTATATACCAATTAATGTACAGTGGAAAAGTACTGGCAACAAAAGAAAATAGTACAAGTTGGTTGCACAGTATTGCAAACTATGGAAGATATATGAGCTGAAAGTTGTCGGGTTAGAAAATATATGTGAAGACCAATATGCTGGTATCTGGAATAACAGTCAAAACGCTAATCAGCACATATACTACCGAGGGTTGGGGAATAGTAAAAGCATTGTCACCACTGAATGCAACCACGTGTCAAGTAAGATATATTTAAAAGGCACTAGTAACAAACAAAAGAACATTGTGGACGCTTGTACCATAGTGGTGCAATCTTCGTGTTGGTGTGATATATCTTCCATAGTTTGCAACACTGTGAAAACAATTTGTACTAATTTCTTTTCTATTCCCAGTACTTTTCCACTGTGTATTAATTGGTATATAATGCTATTTAAAAAATGTAACTTTGTTTTTTTGGCAACGCTGCTTTCTAGATGGCAACACTGCTTATATTTTTTGTTACTACTTGTGGTCAGTTATAAATGTTGTGCAAGTTTCATTTTGATTACTTTTCCCGTTTTCAAGATATTCCATTAAAACCTCACTACTGCCTTTATATATATTTTTGTGACAAATTCCGGAACCCCTAGCTCCCCTTCCCCTGGAACCTTAAATTTTTTTAATCTACATATCTCGTTATGTTGCTTGCGTTGTATTACGTGTGAATATGATTTGTGTGTTTGAGAACCGTGACCCTTCCTTTTGTGTATAATCGACGAAACAGAAGTTTAACCAAAAAAGTGAATCCAAATGCCCCCCCCTTTTTTTTGCTGAACCTTTCAATTGAGTTCGTACTATGTGAATTGTCAGTGTCATTCACCGGCACCTCGGCCTAAACTTTGCAAACGCTGCATTTGTATGTAAGTTTCTATGATGATCGATGTGCTCGAAGTTGCATAAGTAAGATTTTCCTATCATCTAAATCATGCACAACGGTCACGTACATTCAAATCAAAATAAAATGATTGGTAAGACAAGTTTCGCAAGTTCGAAAATTTATAAAATCTTGTAACATCTAAGAAATCTTTATGACAAGTAGAACAAGATGTGTGTACATTTTCCTTCAGCCTAAGTTTTAATAGTAAGGCATTGCTCAATTTATCTAGCTTATAAAATATTCTCCATCTCTCATTTTCTATGAATCTGAGTGTACCTCGCAGAGTTCAAAATTTGCCATATTAGCTATGGGGGGTAGTCAAGTGAAAATAGGTCAGACTCCAAAAAGTGTCACTGAAAATGTATTACCTCAAAATTAATCTCCAAAACCGTTAATACATCTATCCCACTGGGAGATAAGATTGAACGTCTTGTTTCCCAGGGAGATATTAAATGTATTTAATAGTTTCGGAGATTACTTTTGAAATAATAAATGTTCAGTTATACCTTTTGGCATCGTACCCCTTTCATTAGAGTGCCCCTCATATTTGTTTCTTTGAAATTCTTTTTTGACTGTTTCCATTTCATTTTTATTTATAGGTTTGCTATATTTTATTGCCAATTTTGACTAAAATATAAGACCATTTTTCCATGTGTTATAGTTAAACCCCCCCTCCTTCTCCCATTACGTGTAGAATTTAATTAGATGGTGAAATAAGGTACAAGTGGGTACAACAGTTGAAACTAAGCTAATATCTACCACATCGAACCTTGCAGGATTGCAGGCGATATTCGTTAAATTTGGTGTTGTGTGAGCAGTGTAACGACTCCCACCACTGCTCTACTTGGCGTCCTTAACCACAACCCGCCACTTCTCCATTCAAGTAGATCGTCATTTTTCCTTGTGGTGCTAGTTCAGAAACGGAAAATCTGTAATCTCCAACGAGAATTCAACGCTAAGGGAGGATTCTAGGTGAAAATTAGATACTGTAACCAAAGACGCAAGACAGAGTAGGCGAGAGAAAAACAATAGTAGTGGTGAAGTTACTGAACTTACAACTGCGTTAGACGCCAACCTTTTCGGAGAGAGCGAAAGCTCGGGGAGTGGGGGGGGGGGAAGTTAAGCAGTCACTGAGAAAAATTGAGAAAATAATAAACAAGAGAGGACGACAAAGAGAAAAGAACAATACCCGAACGAGCGGAGGAGACCAAACATATTTTGAATGGCCTACCGATTTTGACCCACAGAAATACATAAATAAATAAACTGCTGATGATGAAATCGTTACCAAGTGAAATTCAAAAGTATAGTATTAACCCAGTCCGCAATCCGAGGGTACTTAAAAAACCTGTCGAATGTAGCGAGCTACAATAAAATAAAAAGCCAGATAAGCCTACAGGCGGCGCCAAAAATTCGATATACTGATCAGACACTACTCATCTCCGCCCCGCCCCCCTTTCAACTCCAAATGCAGGACATAGTCCATTTAATGGTAGAGACGAAACGAACAGCAACAAAAGACATTTTGAGGTTTTAGGCAACTTTGGCTAAAGACGGATGGATGATGGAAGAATCGTTGGAATGAAGAAAGTAGGAGGAAATGGGAGCGAGAAAACCCAGGCACACGGTCTTTGTGTACTACAAACCCCACATTGTACGAGGAGGGATCGAACCGAGGATCCCAAGCGCCAGAGCGCTCTTTCACTGAGGCACCGCGGCCCTGCAGAAACAAAGGATTTAGGAAGGAATCGACCCTTGCTTTAATCAAAGTACCATCCCTGTGCTTGCATGGTGCGACCGAGAGAAACTACCGACCGTGTAGCCGCGCGGTCTGAGGCGCTAGTCCAACGGCTCGAAGGTCCCACGCTCGAGTCCCGGTAGGGGCATGGGTGTGGATTTTAACTGGCTGTAAATGGGCGAATCATAATGGTCTGAAGTCAAAAGTTACTGGACTGGCCCATTTAAATACTAAAAAGTTTTACCGAGGAAACTATAGGGAATACCTCAGTTGTGATGGGTGATCATTGGGCGCTAACTCGTGACCATTCAAATGTAAAACCAGTCCTCAAACCTCAACCAACTGAGCTGAACTACTGCCCCTCGGTAAATTGATCTATCTATCCATCTATCCAACTGTATCTATCTATCTCTGTGTATATATATATGTGTGTGTGTGTGAATTCCCTTCCTGTCAATGCGTCACATAGCCCTACTATATTATGCACTTTAAGTTCCATTATACAAAATTACAACTCTTTTACTAATTAAATACTCCATACTCCTTTTTTCCTTTTCGCTTTTATTACGGCGCTTTTTGTTTGCATTTTGTCCCGTAGAAGATAAATTGTGCTTGTTATTACAGAGGAAAAAGAGGAGAGAGAGAGACTGATACATGTGAAGTCTACACACACAGACAAGCAAGCGTAAAGGATGCTGCTTGATGATTTATGTGAGTAAGATAGCCGTATGTGCGCTGACACAAACTCTAGTTTAATTATTTATCGGGAGTTTGAGCACGATCAAAAAAACGTAATGGCTTAACTGTTGTTAGTTCAAGCTTCAGCCGACAGGGGGAATGAAACGGGTTAAAGAGAGATTGGCATACATGCATAAGCTATACAATAAGAGAGAGAGAGAGAGAGAGAGAGAGAGAATGCATTTTGTAGGTTCGTTTATGGAACAGTATGGACACATGAAAATAAAACAAAACTGAAGGGCAGGGCAGGGGCGTAAACCAAACATCGTTATTACCTCCCCATATATCAAAGCGGTTGTGTGAATTGATAAGCAACATTCAGCATTCAAGAAGACTTGCTAGAAACAACCCGTAATTCCCCGTGGCTTTTCCTCTTTTATGGGGCCATCTGTGTTGTTAATTTTTAAATTGGGTAATTTTATTTTTGATCACGTGTTGCTTACAAGAGTAGATCTCAAATACACTGGATTTCCGTTTTCTTAGTTGCATTCTTTAATAGGGAGTAAAAATTGCCTTTCCTGATACTGCAATACCTATAGAAGCAAAACAAAAAATTAAAACCTTGAATGCAAATACTTTACAGGTATTTGAAGATGCAGACATCTAGCGTGGTGCTTAGAATCAAAAGATTTTGTTTGGTTTTCGAGGATTTTTACTGTTTTTATCTTCACAGTAAGTGAAGTTCAACTTTACAGTTCATTGTTATATTGTTGTGGTTAATTGTTATATTAAACGTCTCACACAATTACTTGGTCTTGATATTACATTCGTGACTGTGCCTTTTATATTTTGGGCGCCTCCCCCTTTTATTTATGGCTATTGAATTAAAAAAAAATGTATAATACGTAACTCAAATTAAGTTTAATATTCTGCTGGAGCCTAAAACATTTTTCTTCGTGAACATCAAATAATTAGATTTTGAAATAAATCATATGGTTGGGTTCACTATCTTGTATTCATAAAAATCGAATTGTAGCTTTTCTTGCGTTTATTTCATGAAGAAATGGTAAATCAAAACACCAACATCACTCAAATTCACACTGTAAATGGGCGGATTTAAATACTGGGGGGCACGGGGGAACAAATACCCCCTAGACATTTCAGAATGACTATGAGAAACCCCGGAACAGCTTCCACCCTTAAAGTAATTTCCCCCTCAGGGTTTCTCTCCTAAATCCTGAAATGACTGGGGGAGAAATGCCCCCCTGTAAATCTGTGAGATATTTAATTTTGTGCTCAGTCGCTTTTCTCCAAAAAAAAAAAAAATATATATATACAACATGGAGATTTGTATCCTGTTTCTCTGAAAATGAATTCTCAAAATTTATTCTGCATTTTTGTCTCGATTACTTTTTAAACATTTCTGGTACATATATTGCTCACAAGATGTCCTTACTTTCACCAGATGTACTTACTTTCGTATCATCAAATATCTTCAATATCTAGCCAACAAAAAGGGGACAAATAAAAAGAATAAAACTGAATGTTATACTTTGCTAGTATTCAACCACAAAATTAGCATTGCAAAGGGAGAGAAAAAGAAGGAACGCCAATGGTCAATAAGAATTGATTGATCATCTTTTTGGCGAATATGATTGAGTGTCCCTACCTTTCACCCCACACTAAATCGGACATACTGTATAAATAAAATGTATTAGCTTCACCAAGAAAAGTAGAATAGCTATTTACATGAAAATATCCATGTAACCTGATTACTCAAGAAGGGAAAGAAAATGTATGTTAAACGATTAGAATTGATTATTGGTGATTTCTATCTTATCTTGCACGCTTATACAATTGGCCCTCTTTCAGTACACGTAGAGCACATTGAGAAAAAAAAATTCTCTTCCGATAACAGACTGTCATTTGAAAAAAAAAAAAAAGAAGATAAATGAAGGGTTTTCATTTCAAAAATTGATCTTCTTGAAAGATAAAAACGAAATTGACTTATTTTTCTATGATTGTGAACTTTTTTTTTTTCCATATATATAAACAGGGGGCTGCATTGCGTGCCTGTTTAGTTTGATTGTTGAAATTTCTGGTGAAAACAGTCATCATTTTGTTAGCTTTCAAAAAGAACAATGACGAACGAGTCTTGTAAGATTCAGTGACAGCTTAGTATCATCCCAATGACTCAAAATAAGATTGCAAACTTATAAACTTGAATTGAAACTAGAATTAGAAAATGTGAGCTAAAGTTGTAGATACTGAGAAATCAATTGTGGCAAAGTATTTCATCATGATAAGCCCATTTACGCATATTTTAAAAAAAACAAAGAGAGTAGCAGGTTTGCTTTTCGAACCCACTGTGCCAAAAATTGTAGGTTTCATGTTTAGAAGCTAACAAGGTCGTTTAGGACATTTATAACAAATTTACTCAGAAACAGACGCGCTTCATAATTTATTTTGAAAGGAAAAGAAACAGACTTTTGAAATAACAACACATGATTACAAAGTTTGGAGAAAGATACTGGTTTAAGTTAAACCCAGTACGAAGGAGAGCAATAATAGTAAAGCTTAAATTCGTATTACATCATCTCTGGAAAATTCGGAGGAAATAGTCACTAATATTCCGGAAACAGTTTCTAAAACATCTCGTTAAACTTTCCTGTATCATTTTATACTAGTACTGTGTTCACAATACCCTTTATGCAAACACCATTGTATTATGTGTCTAACAGCCACAACTTCATTTATATTATTGCCACTTGAAATTATAACAAATATCTTAATAGTTTATTATTTTATATTTAATTTTTAATAATATTTGTATAATTTCATCTTATTTAATACAAGTACGAACAATTCCAATTAAATTTAATTTTTTTTTTTTTTTTTAAGAATGGACCTTTTTCCGACTAGGTCCTTAAATTTTATGCTGGCGGCTACGTCTGGACTACTTTAACGCAGTTCGAAAATACACGTCATAAATTGGTTGCACAACTTCTTTCACATTCTTAATGAAATCTTCGGCAACTTCGACTAAATCAAGTTTATTCATAGTTCTCATCCAAATACTCCAACATATTTAAGTTTAGAAAACTTTCTCAGTACTAATGAATCATAGGTTTATTATTCTAACTTTACTTTTTTTTTTCATATCCTAGCGCAGCGCTTCTCAACCTTTTTCGTGCCGCGGCCCCCTTTTACCATGCCTTCTGCTGGCCGGCGACCCTAAAAAGTAATTTTTCCTTTTTCATTATAAGAGGTTTCGTTCACACACACACATAATATATATGGAGAGAGAGAGAGAGAGAGAGAGAGAGAGAGACTGAGAAACAGACTTGTGAAAACGAAAGTTGCTCACAAAACCCTGACATTCACACAGTGAAAACAATTTTCCTAAATTAAATTTTAACAGCCCGCCCGTTTGGGGCTTTAATTTCAAAAGTGAATCTCGCTTATCGGAAAATACAACCTTAATTCAGAGGAACACTTTTCCTAGTCTAATTTAATTAATTACCAACAAATTAAGTCAGACAGTGATTTCTGTCAATAAACAATGTATCATCTCTCGATCTCGATCTTCAATAATTTAAGTGGTTTTGAATTTGATTTGGTTTTGAATCAATGAACTGAATAAACATTGATTTTTCCATAAGATAGGTTCACTTTTGAATTTGGATCCCCAAAACAGCGGTTACAATTTTGTTTTGGAAAAATATTTTTACAGTGTCAAATCGTCAGGGCTTGGTGAGCAATTACAGTAAATTTCATGGAATTATATTGAAAACTTTCGGTTTTACAGGTCTGTTTCTCAGCTACACGAATTATTGGAGTCCGTATATTAAAAACGTGGTATTTAGGACAAGGGTACCCAACATTTCACGTAGAACTGAGAATGAGTTGGTAAAGTGTATGACGAAAATTGAACCGGATGTTTTGAAACTGGTTGAATCAAAACAGGCTCATATTTCGCGCTAACCTAGTAAACTTCTGGAATCTTACGTAACGTTATAATTTTTTTGGTAACATTTGCTTTCCATTTGAACACATGACAGTTGATTTCATAATAAATGAACACATTTCATAATAAATATCCTAATTATATTACCGGAAAACTATTCAACAAATTACATTATCTTCAGTAATTATAAAAACAAGTAAAATAACATACCTTCTCTGAAATGTATTAGTTTTAACATACAAAAACCTTGGTTAAATGATTTTTTTCAGATCCCCTCGCGACCCCCTTAAACACAGAGGGGGTCGCGACCTTCATGTTGAGAAACCCTGTCCTAGCGTGTTCTCAAAAACTGTCCCATCTATTTTGTCTTCAAAATTATTTCTTGATTTTCTTGTAATAATTTGCGCTTGGAATTAATTCTTTTAGGAACTTTTTATGTTCTCGTTTTTTAAATTCATGGATTAATAATCCTTTTATGAACCCTTAATACTCTCTGTTTATAAGAATTAATCCTTTTCTTAGCTTTTAAAGTTCTCAGTTTTGACCTAGGATAGAGGTGTTAATTCCGTAACACTTTAACACATATTAAATCTAAAGTTGTTATTTTTAAGTGTAAAAATATACATCTCATACCATTTTAATCTAATTTAAATAAGCCAAAAGTTTATTCTTTTAACTTGCTCAGCCAGTCTTGGTCATCCTCAATTTATTTTACAAGTGATTACGCAATTTTTCTTTAATTTATATTTAACATTAAATTTTAAAAAAAAAGGAGGACCGTCAAATTCCAATCCGCGCTTCTCAGAAAACTCCCTTTTAAATTTAATGCTCTTCATTTGAATTTTTTTGTAACCTTCCCAGGCAATCAATACAACGAATTTATTTCTGACTTGTCGATTTCTCTTCATCATATTTATATCAGCATTAGAGTTTCATAACTTTTAGCCCTATACATACAAAAGATGTACGCGTAGGATACGTAGAAATGAATCGCCCATTTTTAATACGAGGCGTTTCAGTTTCTTTACAGAGCTAAATGTAAAACTACACAAAAGATGATGCTAATTGGAAGGTACATCTTTTTACGAAATTTTGAATAGCTTTTTATTATCTTTGCAAGCATTTGAGTTATACTTAAACCTATATACTAAGATCAATCTGCGCCCGTAGGTTTTACGGCGATTTTTTTAAAAAAAAACAGATTTAACCGTTTCGGGTAAGGTGGTCACAATAAAAACATTTTTACGAAAATTCCGACGCTGGTTATATCACTGGTGCGAGTTGCCACTAATTACATCGTACACCAAATAGAATTAGTTTACAGTTTACTTATATTCTTTAGAATAATATACTAATGAAATATTTTATACAGTACTAATATTAGCTGTACTTATTCAACTACAGCTGTAATTTATAATTTCGAAACTACTGAAAACGAATAATGTTACCAAACTGAATCAATACTTAACATGCATTTTAATAATAACTACGTACACTCCTAATTCATAAAGCTTCTTTTTGTACCGAAAAAAAAAATATTGACACTAGTGCACTAAGAGACTAGTACTGAAAATGTATTTAGGAATAATACTTACCAGAAACGTCATTTACGTACGTGTCACAAAAATTCTCGTTACATGAAATTCCGCCGCGCGAGCAAGGCCTATACAATTCTGGCGGAGGAAAAGAAAAAAAAGAAAGAGAATAGTATAGTTTCAAATCTCCGTGCAGTGAAGTTTAAAAACAAAAAAATGGAAGGTTCACACGTTTCATCTAGCCCCGATAGATTGAAGTTTTCTTGCGCAACCGAAAAGAGCGCGACACGAATTCAATGAAAACGAGACGTTTCTTGTGTTGTATTTCTTTCCTAAAATACATTTTGTTACTAGCATGTTGGGTCGTTTGTTGTATTTTATGTTTAGAAAATCGGGCTCACACGTTTCAATACATACATCATTAGAGGTCTCGTGAACGTCGTTGTTTAGATAACAGAAAAAGAATACTTTCACTTTTGATGGGAACGGTCTCGGGATCGATTCTAGATTGTGGCTCCTAAATTCATTGTTCATTCTGTATCGTGATGTCAACTGGGGAGCTGCTTGAATTGAGAAGTAGCGGACTCCAGTCTCAAACGCAAGATAAGCGATGAGGAGGAGTCTGTGTTGACCAAGTTCTCCGAAACTTAGACGTAGAAAAGGCAAAAAAATGTTACGTATGAGGTTTTAATTACCATCCGTACCAAAGTAAAGAAGAGATCAGACTTCTATTCTCTGTTGAGATTATCTATTCAATGTCCGTGCAGATTTTCGGACTCATTCTGTTTAGATGTTCGTTTTGCACATCCAAATGTATAAGTAAGTATCTGTGGTCACAGGAAAACAAGTGTTCTAGACAATGTTGACAATTATTATTTCGTGTTGTTCCTGAAAATGTATCTACAAATACGTTCATATATTCCTATTTTGTGTATTAAGTATAATATTATTTGTTGTCAAGTATACGCGACGGTAAAAGCAGAAACATTTCCGAAACACGAAACGTGTGAACCCGATTCAGAAGATAACAAAATGGTTTCACATTCACATGATATATTTCGCAATCATTACTTAAAATATCTAATACAATATAATATAAAATATAATAAGAATGAAAATAATCAATTTGATATGTTCCTTTATAAGCGAATATTACGAAAATATTAAAATTATGTTAAATTCGGATCACAGTAACTATATTGCATACACACAAACAGCTCATGAGACTGATTATTCTAAAAGATTATGGCAGAATTGTATTAATAACTATTTACTCAGTGTAGTATGTTACATGAACTATTCAAAGAGAGTATTTATTTACCCAGTTCATTAATGGCAAAATTCTAAATGACATAACTTTGGCAACTAAAGAATTATCTAATTATTTGATTACTTACTGATTTATAGTACACAATCCAGCCCAAGTTTCCGTACAGAATTTCTTATATTTTACTCCAGAAGTCGATATTTTATGTTCTTATTGTTATATCACGTATTTTAAAAGAAATGTATTCTTATTCTTCAACTACACAAAACTGAAGTCGAGTATTGCTTGACTTTCAAGATTCAGTTTTGTAACTGTAAATTCACTCGACTACAATGACGTAAGTAGTCAGTTGATCACATCATTTTGGCCGGATAATAATTATAGGGATATAATATTTTACAGCATCTTTAGGCTACAAGTAAGGCTATGCGAGTTTCGAAACATCGATTGATCGATATTTTGCAATATCGAAAATCAAATAATCTGATCTATATATATCAACACTATTTGGATATAACCATGAATCAATACTATGTACGATTTGCAGCGATTTTCGATATAAATAACATTTCATTTTTAATGACTTTTTCCATATAAACGTTATTCAATTTTCATAGATTGTTCAATATGAACGATATTCATTATTCAACGATTGTCAAATGATCTCAACGATATGATATGTTTGATATTTTGATATATTGATCGCTCCTTTTTGAAATCGCATATCCTTAGTTAAAAAAAAAAACATGCACCTCCTTACTCAATTAATAGAAGATGGAATACATACACTTGATGTTACTGATGAAAATAAAAAAGCATCAGTCAGGATGGCCAATCTCAAGATATTCCCTGCATCAACTTTTTGTATACTCTCATAACACTTTTCTTTTATGTATTCATTTATGCGAATTCATGCATACCTAGAGAAATTATGTGCAAACGTTGTTTGCTAATATTCGCTACACGAGAGAGAAGAAAAAAGAGAGAGCTTTTTACCTGAACAAATTGCACGATAATAATAAGTAAGTTGGGTGGTCTAACTGCTGGGCGTTGAGAGTCGCATGTATTTAATATTCCCATTAGGATCTCGATTCATTTGGACGAATATCTACTGTGCTTTTTTTATGAATAAAGTACAGATATTTTACAAATTCTTTATAGGCCTATTGTCTTCAAATTCAACCTTCAGCTGAATTTGTCAAAGGGACACAAATTTCAGCTGAAATGAAGTACGCAATGACACAGACTTATATACTATAGCCTAATTATCACCCCGCCCCCATTTATATTTCTTATTCTTACACAGTGGTTTACATTAAGTAATTACATTAAATAGTGTATTCCGTACACACGGTAACTTGGCAACAAAACATGCATTCTCGAAGAAAAAAAGCAGATGTTTCTCCTTAAAAGAATCTTATTTTAATTATGCTATTACATTTTACTACTTGTATACGTACTGTACATATAATTAAATATTCATACATATAAAATAAACTGAATTTCTCCATTTTATTTCCTCCATTTCCTGGAGTTCGTGTTGATCCCTCTTAACATTACTCATAGCCGAAAGCCTATCCTACCGAAGGTATACCTAATGCACAGAAGGTAAAGAAATATGTTTGTCACTTTCTTTCATACAAAGAATGTTATGATTTATGCCAAATATTTTGTAGTTTTTCTTAGAAATTGTCACCAGCACCGGACATCCGTGAGACTTCCTATGGGCAGCCAGCAAAGAATTTATAATAACTTCAAATGAACACCCAGATGTCTTCCCAAAAACATCTGCTTCATACGTGACAATTTAGAAAAAACGAAATATGTTCAGTTAACATTATTTTTAACTACGGATCACATGATAGCTTATTCACTCGGATATAACTCTTGTTTAACGAGGATTTATAACTAGGTACATTAAACCACCAGCTGTAAACAAACCAAATTACATTAACGTAAATTAATTAATTTAACCTATGATTAATCATTCGGAGATAGGCTTAGCTTCGTAACGCTGTTGAAATTACGCTAATAATATTTTAATCTTATTCTAGTTAGAAGTAATCCACCATCAGCAGGTTGAAGACTTAAGAGTACATCAGAAATAAGTTATCACTTTCACATTTTTCTCTAGACAAATTATTTTAACAAGGTACTTTCTATCGCTTGAGAATAAGCAAAACTAAAGAAATGAAATTTCAAACATATATCATCTCATCCATCTTGTACAATTTGTAATATTCTTATTTATAGTCTCAGCTTCTGAGTTTGACAAAAGGATAATTAAAAAAAAACTTGGTAAACTTTATTTCATATGGGCCAGTCTAGTAGTAACTTTGGACTTTGGTCCGTCACGATATATCATATACATCTAGTTAAAATCCACACCCATGCGCCTGCCGGAACTCGAACCCGGGACCTTCGAGTCGTTGGACTAACGCCTTAGACCGCACGGCTATCCGGCCGGCACAAGGATAGTAATACCAGTTGTGACATTTAACACAGTAAAGTAGAACCTTAGGATAATCACGGAATCAAATCGTTGCTATAAAAAAACACTCCAAACGATTTAGCGTGGCATGAATTTTAGGGTTAAGGCTTTTAGATTTAATTGGTCAGTGACTAGTCACATGAATTGACATATTTATAAGAAGTCTGAAATAGAATGGAATTACTAATGCAATTCGTCTGAATGAATTTCTTTATCTAATCGCACGGAATAAATATTTAGGCTTAACTTCACCTCACGTAAGTTTTTTCGCTCCTAACGTAAAGTCAAAACTTTTGATTTGTTTTCTTGGAAGATAAAAATAAATTAACACAAATAAAAAAAAAACAGCTTTACACCAACTACCTGAAAAATGTATTTCATTAATTGAATTGCTGTCAACTTCTGACAGCCAGAATAAAAAGATCGGTAGCAACTCAAAGATGATTTGCTCTCTTGTATCTTAAACTTCAAGTTTGATTTATTTGAGTCGCTGGATTATCCACGAGAAGGAAAGAATATATCAAGTCACTAAGCAAAATGATGATTCTAGTCAACGCAAACTCTTGACAATTTGTTTCAATTAACTTAGCGATTACACTAGAAGAATCGATAGAGCTATTCAACAACAGTGTGGGATCATTGGGCAAAACAAGTCCAAAATCACAATGGTCACATGTTATTTATTAGTATTAGCCATAATATATAAGATCATTATAAAACTTATGAATGTAATAGCATCATAGCTGAAGTTCAGTTACTCTTAACACACAATAATCCTGTATTTGCAATACGAGATATGTTTTCTGCAGGTGTTTCAGCGCAAAAAAAATACGAAAATACAAACCACAAATTCTAATATGATGCCTCCCTCCCGCAGCAAAGAAGTAACATGTCATGTTGGGAAGCGGGAACGGGGTTAATTCTGAGCATTTAGCAGCAATGTCACGTAAAAAGAGCTGTCTTCATCAGAAAAATACGACACGTTCCAGAGAGGAGTATAATCTTCTCTAAATCTCACCCCTCAAAACAGCATACTTAATTATCAAGTCTATTTTACTAGTAAATGCTTCACTTCCTGTTTATGTCATGTACACCTTGTGTTTGTGTTAGTGTGTGTGTGAGTGTGTATATAGATGAGAGAATGTGTGTTTCCTAGAAAACGGAATTGGAGCAAATGCTCGTAACAGCTTAAAGACTATATTTTTTGGATGCTATCATAACTTTCACATATGAACTTATTAATTTATGTTATCTGTTTCCTTAGTATGTTGTTCTGGTGCTTGCCCTTCCCAGTGAAAGACTGGGGGTTCCTAAAGTAAGATCTTATAAGAAGACACTTTATGTAGTTATAAATTACACGTTTAATTCCTATGCTTGTTTTTGAATATATATGAGCAAGGAAGGAAGGAAACGAAAAGTTAACGCTGCATACTAATTACATTGCTGATGATAGAATTGAAAACCAGATCAACAACTAATTTTTAGATTGAGAAAGCTTTGTTCTTAAATTGATGATGAAATATAAGATTTTTTGGACGAATCTCAATTCGATTTAGATTGCACACTATAGGGATAGAGTATGGCATTTAAAAATTTATTGGAATATGAACTAAAAATATCCGGTTTCAATTCAGGGGGCTTCATAGCCATTACAGTTTAAGCCACATCTGTCTGGATATTGGAGTTATCGACGATTGTTTTTATTATGCACAGAGATCAATTATTTCTTTTAATGTCCAATAAACTAGTGACTTTCAGACTTTTTGACTGACGTACCACTAAACAGAAATACATACTTTCGCCATGCCACCAAGTAATATAGCGGAATTTTCAATCCTAATATTTAAAATTACATGACTGAATGTGAAGTCTATACCGATGAGACAGAACATTTAGTAGTGTCTGTCTCTTGTAACCAGAAGGTCCCAGGATATATTATCGGACCGACCATCCTGAATGAGATTTTCCCTGATTTCCCTCCGTCACACCAGGTAAATACAAGGATGGTACCTTGCATAATACAATGAAACAGAAATATAAGAAAGTAAAACTAAAAAAAAACTTATGAACAAAATTTGATAATTTAATTAGGTTAAATAACTAAGTTCCGCTTTCAATGAAAAGTAATATTATGTATTCTGAATTTATTTTTTAAGGTCTTTTTGGCAACATTGGCTCACGCCGGATGATGATGATGAGATGAATTGGTGGAATGAAGAAAGTGGGGAGAAACAGGGAAGAACCCCGAGAAATCCCCCCAAGCAGGGTGTTTGTCCACTACAAAGCCAACATGGTATTAGCAGAGATCGAACAGACGACCCCTAGCACCAGATGTAAGCGCTCTACCAGAGCCACCGCGGCCCTAAAATTATGTACTTATCACAGACGTTACCGTACTCTAATAAAAAATGAATATTTATACTCGCTGCGGATTCGGAGCACTTTTAAAATTTAATTAAATATTTTAAGTTTAGTATTTTTTTATAAACTTTATGAAGTACCATCTAAGAATCTCCCGCATACCAGAGTTTGAAAACCCATGCGATAAAATAAGAATTGAACTAACTACGTAGGACATTTCGGTTCAAAAAGGTGTCTTTGATAGATCACTATTTTCTAAATGCATGTGTCTAATTACTTCGATTCATTTATGCCACTAAGATTATGGTCCTATCAATTCGAAGCATATATAATTTCAGAGCTGTATCCATACATTTTTTTAACATCATTCCGTTCTATAACAGCTTTAAATGTAACGCTTAATATTCAACTTCTTTAATACTGCCTACCCTATCTCTCTGCTTGGTTTAACAGCCCATAGGTCTCTTGGGCTATAAGGCAAATTTCAGTCAGAATGTATGGTGTAGTCAGCGTAACGAGTTCCAATAATCACTTCATCTGCTTTTGAAGACCAGAACAGACTACTTCTTAATTTAATGGCCTCGTCCATTGGCATGAGGATGCTTGGGGTATCACCGAAATCGGGAGTCTCCACCGCGGATCAAACTCGGAACCGAAAGCGTTAACCGTACAACCCATTGTATCCGTTACTAAAGTACCAAACGGATTAAAATACGTAAATATAAATTACTGAGTACTTGTATTGCGCACGCGCACGCTAAAATAAACAGACTTCAGGTCTATGTCTTTTGAACGCAAAAAACTATTTAAGTTGTGATCATTTCTGTGCATTTTAAATCTGCAAAGATAAGAACAATTGGACTGTTTACTATTTAGACTGCATTAATAAACATTTCTACTTTCTTCGGAAAGAAGTAGTTGGTGGAAGTGGGGAATGAACCTGGATCATCTCACCAACTGAGACATTATGGTGTTACGTTTTGAGCTAAATGATTAAATGAGTGCTTTATATTTTTTTTTTAAAAAAAGGGAAGAAATACTAAAATATTCATTATAAAACCAAAACGAACGTGGTTCGGTCAGTAAAACAAGGGGGAAGGAAAACTCCCTTTATACAATACACAGGGATTTGGAAAACAACGTTGTAAAATAAGTGGCTGCATGTGAATGAAAACAACCACATAGTACAAAAACAAAATGAAAAAAATAGAGCGTGTTTCTCACCAAATGTCCAAATCTAGAGAACTGTGAAAAGGCAGACTGTATAGGGGTGAGGTTGCAAGAGGCGAGGAGGAGGACCCGGCAAAAAGGAGGGAGGTGGCATTCAATCAAATCGAACGTCCACTGTGCAGATTCGTGTGCGAGAACGGTAGAAAACACAGGTTACCCTGGGGAGACACTATGGATCTGCGCCGAAGCGGAACCCGTGCAGACTCACTTCCGCACGTGTCGTGGTCCTCTATTCCCGTCTCTGACTGACAACTCCATCGCCACACAACAGGCGCATTCAGCGTCTTCATTTGACCGAGACAATTCACCGTATGTCGCTCTGAGTGAACCCCCATAACATATTATATATCGCTATTGCACACCTAGTCCCTATTGCCTGCAATGAACCAGTTTCTGCACTATTGTTCCTCTCAGATACGGTCTTTGGCTATAAATGAATATTTAGAATAATACATCACAATCTAAACTGCAAAAACAAAATAATGGAGAGTGAATTTGGTGTATCAATAGAAAGGAACGTGATTTCTCCTGCAGCATCTGCAGAAAATGTAACTAAAATATGTAAATAAGTTTAAATAATCAAGTCCACGCGTTCTCTGTTCGTTATGTGACAATGTGGAATAACTCCTTAAATTATGCAACCCGATTCGCTTCTTCCCCCAGATCCCAAGTATTAATTCTTCGTAAAAATATCACATGATGGAACAAATTTTGGTTTATCTGGTTATATAATATGTATTCATGTTAGTATTCATAAATTCTTTACATACTGTGTCTGCTCGTCCGAAGTATCTCTGTTCATCACTAAAAATT
This sequence comes from Lepisma saccharinum, assembly GCA_022664845.1. Lineage (NCBI taxonomy): Eukaryota > Metazoa > Arthropoda > Insecta > Zygentoma > Lepismatidae > Lepisma > Lepisma saccharinum. Next base: position 26,267 of record JAGDQP010014846.1, on the reverse strand, counting down.
ATGTTTTAGTTAAATTTATATACATAAAAAATAATTCACAGCCATATTCAATTCACTACTGGATGAGGCCTCTCCCGGAGGGAGGAGGTGGTCTATTGCTTCCACGCTGACCAGACATGTTAGGAGAGGAGACCCGAAACTCTCAACTGTGATCGCTACCTCTTTATTCAGGTAGCTCCCCACTTGGCCTCACGACGCTGGG
>JAGDQP010014846.1:0-21065 GCA_022664845.1 Lepisma saccharinum | reverse complement strand
CTATAACACCCTCCTCTCTGTCTAGGGGCTATACTTGTATCACACAGGATGCGCACAGGGGCAACTAACAGAACAGGATCTGAACAGCAGCATACAACAATAGTTGAACAATGAAGAATTCTAAACCCGAATGAGTACGTGGAAAACTGGGAAGGAGGACTTCACAATCAAAAAGAGGAGGGGAAGAGACAGATTGCTGCGCATGGTGAACGGTTAAATATAGTCGTTGTCTCGACTTATATAAGCCCTGGGTGATCTATATAAAAAAGGTGCAACCGTGCGCATCGAGAAACTTCCCTTCGTGTTTTGTTTCGTATTAAGCTCCAACAGCTTTCAAAAAGCTCAGAACAACAACATAAAAAAACCTGATGGAAAATAAGGTGTGAGAGATGTTACAAGCAGAACATATGTAGAGAGCGAGAAAGAATATAAAAAAAAGCTTTACACACTTCAGTTATTTTCCGTAAAAAAGGCGAAACATAGTCAAAACCCCTTCTTCTGTAACAACACCTCTTTAATATAACTGCGTATTATAACTACGTCATACGCTTTATTATTTATACTCACTCTAAAAAAAACAATTTAAGTTTACGACAATAGCAACTTTTTTTATTTTAACGTATCCATATTTTTTAGGAAAATTACCGACTGACAGTATCGTTACAAAATTCCTTTGTATTCATAGGCTTATACTGTGTTTGCTTACAGTCAGGATGTAATATAAAAATGAAGCAATTGAATGGAATGCTCATAAAATTAATTATTATGCTGTAATTTTTATGGACAATTTTTGTAATTCCTCTGAATTGAATTGAATTTTTTGTTTTTTATTCATCTATAGGGTAGGGAAAGGGGGAAAGAAAAACATGTCAAGATGCTTCGCCACTGGAATCGAACCCATATTCTCCCGAACGCGAAGCCAAGACTCTACCTACCTACTGAACTACGGTTGCTCGAAAAAAAAAAAAAATCCAAAGAAATTTCTGTAGTTACAGTGCTTCTCCTTTGAATTTTACGGTGGAAAAATACATGTATCTTTTTTTCGGTAAAATTTTACACTTGTGACAAATGTGCCTATCATTTTAGTTGTATTTACAGTAAAATCTGTCTCTTTGTGACATTAAAAATGCATCTATTAAGGTAGATGCTAACAGTATAAAGACAACTTTTTTCTTCATGGAAAATGAGAACTATTTTCTTCCGAAAAACTGTCGATTTTAATTAGCAGCCTCATTAACTCCCCTAATTAAATTCACAAAACTGAGAGCAGTTTCTACGGTCACTAAAACCTGTAAAATAAATTACCATCCAGCCGAATGTAATAGAAAAAGACCAAAAGATCACTTTACAATTTTTTGCCAGTATACAACTGGCTGGTTCAGTATAAAAATTTTGCCTTAAAACAATATCGTCTGCTCTTTTCTATAAATCTAGTGTATAGCCAAACTTATTTTCGGGGTAGGTTGTTCTCAGAGATGAAATTATAAATACTAAAATTAACACTTTTCTGGCAGATAGAACAACAAATTACTATTTACATCAAAACAGAAAAAAGTCAGTTTAAAAAAATCGAAACATTCTGAGCTAGGGCGTCCTTCTTATTGACGCGGCGTCAACGAAATTAACGAAATACCTCAACAACGTGTGTTGACTTTGCAAATTACAATGGAAATTACGGGATTCTTAACACAAACATTTTATTGTGATGGAATTAGCCTTACGCGGTCCTTACTTATGGTCTACCTACACCTTCTCTAGCTACGAAATTACGCATTTTCCGAAATTTCTTAAAATATATACATGATGTCCCAAAAGTCTACAACCACCCAAATAACTCCAATTAATCTAACAAATGGATCTTCCAGTAGCTAACTTATAGGATGCAAAATAGCTGATCTCCAGAGTTAACTAATATGGCGATCGTGTACCCAGGGCGACCCAGTGCTTCACGAGTATGATTTTCTTAAACAGAAAAGTAGCTAGAAAAGCTCTTTACACACCTAATCGGTCGCATATGAACTTTCAGCCCTGTACCTCCCAATAAACCTCTTAAAGGTTGAAAAGAAGTTCATGGAAAACTCCTGAACCTAGATGTAAATTAGGTTATTACGTGCACATAAATATAATTATAATCGTAACTGGTACTGTTTTATACTCTTGAAGTTTACAGATAAGTCAGTAGTCGAGCAATAGAGGACCCGATGTGTTTCTCAGAAAGCTTTACAAGACGTGCCACCCCGCCAAAATGGTTCTTCATTGTTGAGCCACGGACAACCTTCTGACCTCCAAAGACATCAAACAGTACCAGTTGCGATTGTAAATAGGACGTTCACGTAATGACGTAAAATAAAACTGGCTATAGGAATTGAATTGTATTAAATTGAATTTATTTATAGCCAAGGGAACTTTGGCTCAGGCTGGGATAAGGTGGGGTAGAAGAGAGAATGTTGGATGGAAGTCGGGCAGGGCCTACTTTAAAGGTACCATCCCGGCATTTACCAGATGTTACTTGGGAAAATTTACCTGGGAAAACTTCAGTCAGGAGGGGCCATCGCTGCGATCGTTCCCGGGATCTCCCAGGATCGTTCTTTACCAACCAAGTTACGATCATTTCTAGTCATTTTGGGTTCGCGTGCAGCCAGAGCTCTAAAATTTTATATGCAATCAATTCTATTAGGTATTTTAAGCGCTTTTGAACAATATATCGTTCGATGCAACTTCCCTAGTGTTATTTTGGGTATCTACTGACTTTTAGGTCACCCTGTATATATGTGTACCATTTCTTGTGTTCAGAAATACAAATGGTAGTGTGGGAGTATGCGGCAGCGTAGATGAAGAGGGGAGGTAAGTGGAGGCTAACATGAACAAACACATATATCTGTCACTAAAGTGATACTGTGGCTATATGTTATAATTCCATTTTCCACTGTCGGAGTTTGTTTATCCACACACGCAAGCTAGGTCTATAAGTATATATGGGAACCGTACCGCAAAGAGTTCCCCTTATACATAAAAAAAGAGGAGAACGAGAGAAGAAAAATCACATACACAAAATGTTGTATATGAACTGGATGATTCGGAACGAAAGGATAAAAGGGATTGTATTTAACAGGGATGAAAACACTTTTCAGAAAACAGTGATGCCGCCTGGGCCATGTGGTCCTCATCTGTCGCCACAAGTTTGTAAACTACTTTAGTCCGTATCTACTTAGCCACTGTCTCAGTCGAAATATCCAATTCAGTCCCCACCTCTAACATTTTATTATTATTGTTATTACTATAACATTCTTTTTAGTTGCCGGCGCCAACATGATCATAGTAATCGCTTAAACAACAAAACAGGAAAAAGTATAGGAAGAAGGTTTTCATCGTCATCTCAAGAACCAAGACATAGCTTTAAAAAAAAAAATGATGCATTGAGGTATTTTTTCAAATAAATCTTTGGTTCTATTCAACAGGTGTGACCTCTGTAAGTCATAGTTGCAAACCGAAGATAAAATTTCCTAAGAGAAATGATTTTTTAAAAAGTACATTTTATAGCGTTAAGAGAGCTCCTCGCTCCAGTCCCCCCATTTTTAATATTTCTCAAAAATTAAGAGTACTATCAAAAATATAAATTCATAGCGCACTAGAACTTACAAATTACTATGAAATGCAATGGACAGCGATCTCGAAATCTTGTCGATTGATGAGTGCTCAGACTTCAGTTAAATAATGACGTCATAATCTTCGATAACGGATAAGAACTCGTCCATGGACACGATCTCTAGATCGCTATCCATTGCATTCTATAGTAATTCGTAAGTTCTAGTGCGCTATGAATTTACATTTTTGATAATACTCTTAGTTTTTTTAAATATTTTGAAAAATGTTAAAACCGGGAGGGTTGGAGCGAGGAGCCAACGTGTTTCAACTCAAATGGTGTTTGGTACCTGAAGATTCTTTCATAAGAATTGATAACGACTCTCAAAATCAGTCCTGAACTTGACGAAATAAGTCAGTGGTTTCAAATTATATACTAAGACCTTTCCAAGGATTTTATTCTCAATTACCAAAGTTAGAAACAACATTAAAGGGAACATTTAGTGACTTATTTCGACTTGTTTATCGCTGCAAGATACTATTAACAATATCGTAATTTCAATATTGCCTTAAAGCGTAATATAAAACACGGACTTTCTGTACCTTACGAAAGTTATCTCGAAGAATTGCTTTTAAAATACACAAAATTCAATTGGAAATAAACAATCGCACATTGTTCTCACCTCACACGTCACACCTAACGGAAACTTCTTAATTTCGCGTACCTGGATGACCTTATGAAACGTTCTGGTTGCTTCTATTTGTTTATTAGAATGTTCTTAACTGGCTTGATACTGCCCAGGATAGAATCCAATGGCGAACGTTTGTTACTGTGGCGATGAACTTGCGAGTTCCATAAGCCATAGAGTTAGTTAGAATGTTCCTGAAAGTACGTGGTTGTGTTGTAGTGAATATGGACTCCCAAGGAATGAGTTCACCCAGAAACGTATCCAGAATTTTGTTTCGGGAATTCCAACGTATGTCTGATTACGAAGTGCACATAAACATGTGATCAAACAAAATTATACTATTTTTTGAAAAGAATTATGAATTTCGGAAAGGGAGATTCGGACCCCACGTCACAGAATTCGCTCGCCCATAACTCAATTACACTTTTTATTTTGTTGTTTGTTTATGCGTAATAATGAAACTACTTTAAAAGAAATATTAACGTAATGTATTTAAACAGAGGATACGCTCCTCGTTACATGTTTAGTTTCCTAGACATGGTAAGTTTGAATTACATAGAAAAAGGGTTTCTTTAAGAAAAACCTCTTCGTGGTGGTATTTGTACATCTCTGGAGGGAGTAGTTTTATCTCTCTGGGGGTGTAAAAACTAGATAAAGATCTTATTACTTTCTTGTTAGCTTTTCGGGGCATTTTTCTTCAAGTTCCAGGGGTAATAACCCCGGTCACCCCATAGAAGGAACACTGCATAGAAGAGAGACCTTAACCTCTCCACTTCATACCATCCACGTAGGATGTTGTACTCGCCAAATGACTTGAAATGGGTTTAGACATTCACTGAAAAACATTAATTTAAAAACTAAACAAATGAAAATATTTAGGAATAGTTTCAATGCAGTAAATACTCTCCACCATAATCCCTTGGCAACACACACACACACACACATACATACATACAAAACTCAACACTCCTGTGATAGCGGTGGTTCAGTGGTAGAGCGCTCATCTCTGGAACATGGGGTTGTCGGTTCGATCCCATGCCATGAGGTTTTGCGCGTGAGTTTTCTCAGGGTGCTTCCGTATCCTCCCACTTTATTTATTCCACCATTTCATCACATCATCATCGATACGGCCTGAGCCAATGTTGCCTAAAGACCTTAAAATAAATTCTAAATTCAGTTCCTGTGGTCTAGCGGTTACGATGAAGGACTTCAGATCGGCAGTAGGAAGGCACGGAAGAGACAGTTTACCTTAATTTCAAAAGGCAAATGGCAGACGGTAACGAGACTAAAGCTCTGGTCGTTACTTTCCCTATTACTTTTCCGCGGAAGGGCTCTCACCGAGAGACGTCACCCTTCAGACTTTGAGATAGATTTATACAGTAGCTGCCCACACAGTCTATATATAGCCTATAACGTAAATTTATTTCTTATATAAATAATATACACAAAAAGCAATAATAATAATAATAATAGTTTCTGCGTTTGCGGTAGCAGTTTTGAAATCGAAGTTAGTTTTTCTTTATATACGCATAACACCTGCAAATAAAAACAGCTGTAAACAGAGGCGGCAGTAGGTAGCTACATTCCCATAAACATTTGTATATCACTTAAAAAAGAAGTTCCTCCTTGTTCTTCGTTTTAATTTAATTTCTTTTTCCTATCTTCTCCGCAGTTTCTTTTTTTTAAACCCGTTGTTAATATGCAAACCATAGCCAGAAGAGCGCCATGTATCAGTCAACTGGCGACGCCCGGCGAGCAAACCCGACAGAAAGATCCCAAGCTAAGAAAGGTCCGTGGCCCATTATTGCCTCATTTTTCTCTCTTCTCCGACAAAAATTATTTAGAATTTTTTGAAATATAGCACAAGTTTTACGCCCTTCTTTTTAACAAAAGTACAGCTCGAAAATAAAGGTGGAAAATACAGGGAGAAAAAAGGACCAAGAGGATTTCCAGCTGGTCTTCTTCGAGCGTTGATGACGTAACGTCTCTTTCGCAGTCATCATGCATTCCCTCACGGACAGAAGCACCGGGAAACGATATCAGGTTGTCAGTACGGAATACTTTACTACATGCAGCTCCCCTGTGCGTTCGCTCGTTAACTCCTAACTAATTTTTGTGTTAAATGACCTTCTAGTAAAGAAAATTGTTCTAGAAAGATATTTATACATAAAAAAGGGGAAAGGAACATCAGAACTACCGCGCTCTAAAGCTACCCGACCTCACACCCCTTTACCGTGTTATTTGCAGTTAAAATTCTTGCATCTTGTAGATAAGGAAAAAGTACTAAAAATTCAACAGTGGCGATTCTGTGATAGCTTTTCTTTCAAATACAGCTGTGTTTTGGGTTCTAATATTGCGTCTTAGAATTTTTAACTCTTCTTTCGAGTATATTGCTGAATAGGAATAATTAAGCTAGCAGATTCTTGGACGCGACGGGATATTTCTTTGAAGTACTTTTACATTTAAGTTTTTTTTTCTTTTGCGTGAGAAAATACGTTCTATTGCTGTAATATCTATAACTAAGTTCACTGCTTAATTTCGTAATGTCTTGAGTGGGAGAGGTAAAGGGTGTTTCGTTCTTGGTTCTTGACACGCAGTCGGTTTAGCACTATTTTACTTTTTATTTTGTTATTTGTTTAGTAAATAAGTATTATGCTGTTATTTACTACACAAAGGTGTATTGTTATTCATTTATTAAATAAATATGTATTTAAGAAATAAAGGTATAATGAAGTGAAATCAACGAAAACCTGACACGTTACGATCAATTCTGGTACTGACTTTCGAAATTATTATTATTATTATTTTGAAAACTGTTTTATGTTTTCTTTTGTCAAAATTCGAAAAATCATAAATATCTGATTTTGTGTCCATCTAATAGGCCTAATTATCATATCAAAGCATAGGAGAAAGTACTTTTTCAATAGTGCTTAGCGTAGAAATGAATCGCTTAAAAAAACTTTTTTTTTTTCTATATGTGAATTCTTGTGCACAGACCTGTATCTTATGCATATAGACGTGTAAGTTTTTTTATAATGCTTTTCTTTCTAAAAAAAAATAATAATAATAATAATTTTTCATAACTGTAGGCAGAGATAATCAATCAATCGCTAATCTACTTTTTTTCCTTAAAAATATGAGGAACACTTGTACCAGTACATAATATTTTTTAAAAGCCTTTAATATTTTTTTACAAGATCAAAAGAAAATTTGAATTCACGCAGTAATGATCAAATGTTATACATTTTTGAAGGTGTAAGACATCGTGACATCATTTCTAAATTTCTATACTTTTGTTAAGCTTACAAGGTTAGTACAGTAATTTAGAAGTAAAGAAAACAATTTTATCAGTTTGTAAGCTTCAGCGAGTTCTCGCAAGCTGGCTCTGTTGTTCACTAGCATGCTGCTCTCTGGCAACGAACTTATTGAAAGTTTGATCTTTTCATTTACCGAAAAAATAATTGTTACTTATCTTTAAAATCGATTGCCTGGTGGTTAGGCAATCCTCATATCACCAATAATTACAAAAGAAAAGGAAGGAAAAGGGATGTCCTGGTGATGCTTAATGAAGTTGGGCCTCTTTCAGTCACTGTATTCTTGCACAATGAAATGCGTTCTTCCAACTGGAATTCGAAAAATATACAAAATCTATCTGATGATCACCGTCTATAATGATCATAATTCAAAATTAAAACCTAACTGTAAATAAAGTTTTATAGCCCTATTGTAGTGACTCAAGCTTAGACCTATGGCTAACGCTCTGAGTTGCAGTACGGCGGTCCCGGGTTCAAATCTGACGAGTCTTCAATTTCGGTGCTGATCCCAAAAACAAAATTATTAGTCGCCCGTACAACAATACAGCCTTAAGGCTCTAAAACTGTACTTGAGAGCTGAAGTTAAGTCGGGAGCTACTTAAAGTAATGGACTCCGGCCTTGAAAGATAGATAAAAGCTGCGATGTGAAATCTGGCAAATCGAATAACTATGTAAGTCAAGTATCTTACATATCGGAGAACAATTGGAAAGATAACATCATACGAAAATATCGTACACTATCGATATTTCATACATCAATATTTCGATACTACAAAATATAGATCGGCATATTGAAAGTCGCAAGGACCTAGCCATAGATATGTGCTTTTAAAAAAATAGAAGTTTTCTTGCATTGAAGTCTCTTGGCTTGCATTAGTTACAAACACTTTTTGGTGTCCTCTCCATCGTAGTATTCAATGTGGTCCATAAGTCGAACACGGCATCCATCAGTTAAGTACCAAACAAAAGCCTCGTCCGTCAGCCAACATATTCATTTAGCAAGACATAGTATTTATATAATAACACTTCTGGGTATCGGCTTTCGCTTCCAGCATCTGTGCCAGTAGATGAGCTGTGGGTTGTAAATTTGGCTTGACTATTTCTTTTTTGGATCTGTACTTTATTTTATTTTTTTTATTTATTTTTCGTTTTGGAAACCATTAACTCACTTCAACTTGCAAAGGTGCCGTCAGGGAAAAGAATGAGAGAGCAAGATGGGAGAAAAATAGCGGGTAGGCGCAAAAGGGTTAAAAGAGTCATCAGAGGCTGGAGTGACGAGTGTCTGAAAAATAATGCACCAGAACCATCTCGTGGTGACACCCAATACCTATACTTCTCTCTACTCCTGCCGGTAATGTCAACTTGAGCAAAGAATAATGACGTCAGCAAATGTCTTACACAACAGCCTACACAATTTCAGTCATCCAAGTGTTGCCAGCATCACTAATAAGCCTCCACTAACACATAGACAAAAGATTGCGTAACTATTACAATTCAAAGGAAGATCGTTCTGTTGCAGCAAATTTGAAAACCTCTAGAAGGCGAAGAAATGCTTTGTTTCAAAATGCCTTGAATCATATTCAGTTAAAGAAACTACCAGAAAGTTTTTTTTCTTCTTTTTTTTTAAACTTTCAAATATAAAGCCTTATTACCTTGCTGGGTTTCAAAGGTCAAGTGTGTATCAAAATCCGATACGACACAACAACAAAATGCACAAAATATCAGGGAGGTTTAAATCACAGTCGTAATAAAAAAACCTTGCAACTTATCTTTGAATTGTAAATCTATTATTGTTTACTTTGTTCGAATGTCATTGGGAAAACATTGATTAAAACAGTTCTAGCTTAGACATACTTACCTAGGGACATCTCAATTCCAGAATATTACAAAATTCACCGGTGCTCTAATGCTTTGGGGTTTCATAATAATCATACTGCTTTAATAGTTAATAGTTAATTAATTGATTTTTTGAGTACATTAAATGAACAAAGAATACGATAGAAACTAGGCCGAAAATGCATAAAACAAACTCCTTGAGGGTTTGAAATGAGAAATTCAAGCTGAAAAATTCGAATCCTTGTAATGTAGGATGCTATACGGTAGGATTTCAAATTTCGTGTCCCTAGAGACTAGAAACAATAGAATGTCTTGAGTAAAGGTGTTTAAATTTCGTGAGTGAAAATGTAAAAATTCGTGAGTACAAGGTAAAATTTATTGAGTACAAATGTAAATTTATTGAGTAGATAAAAATGATAAATAATTTTTTCAAATGACATTTTATAACATACAAGAAAAAAAAAGTTTGTGTAAATATGTTCATTACCCACATTGTTTTATATTGACTATATTCTTTGTTAAAAGCCTTAATTTTCTATAATAATTTTTGTAATTCAAATCATATTCTTTTAAACATTTGTCCTGTTGGATCTTAGTAATAAGAAAAGTTGAATACTTTCTCAACGCAGTCGCAGTGAAAAAGCTTAAACAACTGGCTAACCAAGAGCTCGACAGATGTCGCCCTCGCCATCGCAACTGGAGGTAGCAGTTATATTATTGTTCTCTAAAGGGTTAATCAATACTTTTAAAAATATAATCAAAGAATAATGTCTAGAAGTTTACAGACTGCTTTAGCAAAGGAGACGATCAGGTATTTGCCTAGATTCAAGTCTAAGTTAACTTGACACCAAAAGTTAATAAGGAAGTTACATGACATAAAGATGTTGGTGCAAGTGAGAACACTGAACACTGACTGACGTGATTTCAGTAGTATTCGGTTGGATTAAACCACAGTACGCTTTTGGACAATAAGTTTTACGTGATTGTAAGCCCGTACGATGGTGAGGATGCTGTAAAGCTCTTTCGGCCTATCACCGAATCCTCAACTAGCGTCGTAACGGCTGTGGCACAATCATAGGATTGGGGCATACTAATTGTTTTCGGGATTTCCTCAGGAGGTTTAGTTGTGAGATTTTGGATCCGACGATAGGATAGCCAGTGAAGTACATTTTCTCCAGAACGTTTGGGTTTGATTCCGCTGCCAGGAATAAATAGTATGGAACCTTGCGCTGAGGATCTTCGTGGTAGATGCGGCAGCTGTTCGTTCCAGAAGCAGAGCGTCAGGACAAGTTGGTTTATAGAAATATATTTTGCGTCAAGAACTCCGACTTAGATAGTCGTGGCAAAATTAAGTACAGCACCGAAGTCAGGTTCTCCGGGATTATTATCTCGTTAATTCAGATATTGAAGAAGAACTGCATACTAGTTGTATTCGGGATTCTCATCAGGGAGATTAGCTGTGTGTTTTAGGTCCAACGAGAGGACAGCCAGGAAAGCATAGTATTTCCGGGACATTAAGGTTTGGTTCCATTATGAAACCTAATGTCGAGAATCTTCTTTAATGCGGCAGCTGGTCATGTTGAAGTTCAAGCGTCGGTAAATATTTAGTCAGTCGCAAATTTAAAGACTTAGTTAGTTATAAATCAAGCAAAGTACAGTTAGTTCATGAAGATATATTTTGCACGAAAGTTTAAGACTTACTTGGTCTAGTAGTAAAGTTCAGTAAAATATTGAGAACATGTATATTGAAAATAGTACCTAGGAGGACATATACCAGAGAACTATGGGCGCTGCTGTTATTTGGGTACTACACGCCACAGAATTTGTTACCTGCTAAAAATCGTTGGAAAAACAGACAACTCACTTGAGAACTGTTATATAAATCTAGTGAGTTTTTTATCTGTACTTCTGCCCGTCAAATATTCTGCCCGAGTGCATTATATGTCAGTCAATAAGTTAGACGAACTACTCATTACAGCATCTTACAATTAGGATCTGCCTATTATAAAAAGCGATAAGATTAACACACGGAAAGACTGTTAATAAACAAAGTGGAATATTAATCGACAAGAAGATATCGAAAGTGCGGAACTATCGTCAGTTGTTACAAAGAACCTCACATGAGAGTGAAAATGTGTTACAATAGTCACGCTAGTGCTAAATATCGATGATCGAAAGTACTGTGTCACATGAAATGTCACAATAAATTAGAAATTGAAGATATCAGATCACATGAGAATTCATACAAGCGAAAGTAAGGTAAACTGCATGATATAGAATTTTTGAATAACGTGATAATTCATATATCATTGTTCGTTGATCACAACAATCTGAAAGCATTTGACAATGAATAAAATCAACGAACATTATTCTTTTCTTTAATATTCTGGATAATCTTTCATAAACATCTATATCATGTTGTTAGTTAAAGTGTAAATGTGAGACTTTGCAATAAAGGAATTAATTCCTGTGCAAATAACTAACTAGCTATTGTGTTTAAATTAAATGACCTGTGAAAACGTTCTTATCTTCAACGGACCCTTTATTCTCAGTGTCAGGATAACGTATTTAGGTGGAACATAACGTGAAAACGTTTAACTCAGGTTCAAATTCCAGTTCGTCCTTCCCCTCCAACTGATTGTCCCTTTACCTCGATTCTACGTTCTAGGTATTAAAAATAAATTTTCAGTTTCAAAACTCTAGTGCACGGATACCGCCTAAAGCACACAATGAATGTCCTTGTGATCTTGTAGTTCATAATTTTCCCACTAGATGGAAAATCAATCCCAAATTTGCTACCATCTATGGAGGATTCAGTGTACTATATTCTACCATTCTCCGTACTTCGCGAGTCCGGTGATAGATTTTTGAAGACAAATTATGTTTTTCTCGATTGCTTAGGCATTATTTAAGTGAATGAATGAATAACAATGGTATAATTTCTTGAGTAGAGCTCAGAATTCGTGGAAGGAAGTAAAATGTCTACATTTTGCGAGTATTTCGTGAATTAAAAAGCACACTTTCATTCAATGCTAACAACTAGTGAACTAGCTATCTACTCCGTATTATTTCTTTGGTGTTTAAAATTTTCGCGAGTCGCGAAACTCTACTATCCCTATCTATAACCACAAAGTAAATACAGTGGAACCTCCATTAACCGTTACCGTCGGGACCGGGACTGTGAAGGTTAACTGAATCTAGACGGATAACAGAAATTTCATTATAAACGTGTACAGTAACGAGATTTCAAGTGGTTTGGAAGAGAAATGAAAATGAAACCGTATACAAGTTGATAATACAGTACAGTGAAAAGACCGCAATATAACTGTCATTATTGTGGATACAAATATTATGAACGAATTATTTTATTTTATTTATTCGGATCGTTGTGTGATATATAATGGATTCTACCACATCTCATGAAAGCTTTTTAGAAGAACCACACATTTCGCTTCCAAGTATTAAAGAAAAGTAAATCAGAAGCAAACAATTTTACATTTTCATGTCACCGAGAGGAAGTTGCGTAAGGTTTGGTTAGTTACAACACCACACACTATTAGCTAATTATTAGGTTAGCTCAGGTCTGTTAAGATAGACAAGATATCTATTTTTTTTATGCCAACTGTGATTAAAATTCCATTATATCAATGGCTAAAATCTGCAGCTACTATAATAACCAGTGTACCAGTAATTTTATCCTTAAAGACACTAGTGATCAACGTCCTCAACCAAGGAAATGAAAACATATCTGTAAAACATTTAAAATCTTTCGATCAAACATTTTTTGTTCAGTAAAAATATAGTAAGTTTTCATGGTGTTTCACGGACATCACAGTCAAAACAACTTACAATTCTTGATGACTGCTCCCCTCCAGTAATGTCCCAACTACAGATACCGTGAAATAAAGCTCAGATGTTTATATTATCATATAAGGACATAGAACTATGCGCAGAAAAACTATCGGGTTTTCATAAATCTTTATGCTTGGAGCCGATAGATGTCTCGTAACTCGAAAGTTTATTTGATGAAATATGATGGTAAATTACAGCATTATAAATTAATTATTTATTGACTTGTTTTCCATAAATTAACTCAATAGCTCACATTAAGTGTCAAGTCGATGTTACAATTTTCGCTACATATTTTATTTAAATAATAATAATATCGAAATATTTGGTACAAAACGCCACGATCTTGTTGACCTATAGAGTACTTCGTGTATTGACATATTGCAGTACAATTTGGACATTATGCATTTTTCTATGATACGTTAAAAAAGGGTCACAAACGTAAAACTTAAGATTTATTTTGATGCAATGAATCAGTGTCCCGATACGGTGATACCTATCTCAAACGAATTTAAACTTTGTATCTCACACACGATTGTATCTAATTTTAATTTCATTTAAGGCGTTTAGGCAACTTTGGCTCAGGCCGTATGGATTGGTGGAATGAATAGGAAGGAGAATTGGTGGAATGAACAAAGTGGGAGGAAACGGGAGAACCGTGAGAAAACCCACTCACACGGTGTTTTTCCACCACATAGCCCACATGACATGAGCTGGGATCGAACCTAGGACCTCTACCACTGAACCACCGTGGTTCCTACATGATTATGAGTATGACACTAGCTTCTATTCCATGTAAGTATAGACATTGTTATTTCAAGATGTGGTCACTCTAACGACATTGACTGGTATGCGAAATTTGCGGATTGAACCATAGGAACACCGTTATTCACTATAAGCTTCAGACTTATAGTGTATCAGACAGACTTAAATCAGACCTCTATCATACTAGTGGAGTTTTAACTACGAATGGAAACCCGGAAAATTTATAGGTTAAAAAATTAAAATCTACAGTAGAAATTTACCAGTTTATAAGGGGTTAATAAAATATCGTTGATTAAACAAGTTTGTCTCGTGTATCCACTAATTTTTCTAAAGCCTTCACACATAAAAGAACTTCATGTGGTAGGCAATGGGAAACCAAACCTACTAATTTGTCTCCAGATAAAGTATTCCAGAAGTAAAATATATCAATACTTCTTGCGTTGGGGCTCATACATTCTAAAAGCAAGATGACAAAGTTGAAGAAGAAAGAGAATGCTAAAAAGAATGCATCGTTGATTACAGAAAGAACCTGAATCCTTCCAGTAATTTTTGAGATATTACAAAAGGACAATTAAAAGCTTATGACATTTGTAAATATATGTAATAATTTTTCTATAACGTATACCCCATTAAAACAGATATTTAAAGCTATCTTGTCATTTGCTATTTTGTAAATTGCTGCCCACAATTTTCATATTTTAAATTGGAATTTCCAACGAGACAGTTATATTATTGTTGGCTCTTCTGTCTATGAGGTACAGTCAAGAAATAACGAGGCAAAGGATATTTCACAGTAATTATTTCACTAACTTTAAAAGTACTGTCCGCAATTATTTAGACATTTATCCCATTGTGATACTTGCCGCAGAATGCCATGCTCGTGGAAATCCTTCGGCTGTTTGAGTCAATTGCGCACGCACTCCTTGACTTCATCGTCCGTTTGAAACCGTTGTCCTTGTGGCGCTTTTTGAGCTCACCAAAGATATATAAAAGTCACATGGGAGCAGATCTTCTCTATAGGGAGGGTGGCTCGGGATTATCACTTGAACTGCTGCAAACGTTGCTTTGGCTGTGTGTGGTCTAGCGTTATCGTGCAAGAGGGTGACACCACGACCAAGTTTAGCGGGACGTTTGGATTTGATTGCCTTCCTGGTCTTCGTTAACGTTTTAAAATAGCGCTGAGCATTAACTTTAGCTCCATGATCCAGGAATTCGACGAGGAGCGGTCCCTCCTCGACTCAGTCCCTGTGCCGTTTCGACTCGGGCTCAAAGTAGTGACACCAATTTTCGTTACCGGTAACAACTGCTGAAAGAAAGCCGTCCCCACCGTCGTTGTAACGCAGCAGCGATTGGAGAGACATGGTCATGCGACAGGTCTGTTATTCTGGTGTCGCTTTCCTACTGAACAAAATGAACGCAGACGCAGCCGCTGCTCGGCTACCATCCTTTTCACATTTGTTTCGGGATACGTACGCCATCTAGAAGAGAAACGTGCACTATACGTCTTCCTCACGCCAGTACCTACATTTCAGACCCGTTTCTCATTCTCTCAATGTCATAGTGTTCGTGAGGTATCCTCTGCCTCGTTATTTATTGACTATACCTAATAGATCAGTTTAGAGCAGCGGTTCTCAAAGTGTACTCCGCGACACTGTCCGTAAACAATCCTGATATCAACAACAAAGATTTCCAAATAATCGGTTAACTTATTCCCTTTTGTCATGAAGTGACTGTACATTCGATACATATTTGCTTCGAATTACGTATTAATGCTATTCAGCGAAATTTTCCAACCTGAACAAAGTAAAAGTGACATCAACTCAATCTGATTTTCAAGGCATGCATTTAATCTTTAAAAGTAGCAAGTATATAGAAAACACCACCACAAAGAGGAAGTGGCTAGCCCCTTCAACACATGACAACGAAGAGACAAGAGGATCCATAGTGAAAGGAAGTAATACTGGTATACTTATGCTGAAACGGAGAAATAGTGTGCTGCCCCAAGCAGAATACGCTACTGCATAAATAAGAAACGTAAGTATGATCAAAGTCAACTTTCTTTTCCGTTTGTAGATGATAAGAGTCGCCCCAGTTTGTTTTCTTGCCTGAAAACTCCATATTTCCTGCTGAACTGCGTCGTCATTTCGAATACAAACATTCCATACAAATAATAATAATAATAATCAGTTATTTTTGAGCGCTAACATGGTGAATTAATAAAGACTATAACATCTTTAGGCAGCTCATATTGAAAACGAGAAGACAACTGAGGCATTTTATCGTTTAGCTACCGAATACCTCAAGTCGGGGAACCAACACAATAGCAGAGACACTTATTAAATCCTGGGCTGTTGAGTTGGTTAAGTGTGTATTGTGGAGAATTCGGACAACAAATATCTCTCGTTCCTCTCTCGTACGACACAGTGTCTTGACAAATTAAAGACCTAGCAGCTAGTATGAAGAAAGAGCTAACCCGTCGTCTTAAGTCCAAGATCTTTCTCTTCAAATGGATAAATCTATCTAAGTGGCATGACTGGTGATATTTCTTCTATTTGTGCGTTACGTTTATCAAAATTCGCTAGACGAATTGAACCTTTTGTGTGGACTATTGCAATCTAAAGCAACAGGGGATGAAATATGTAAGCTACTAAATATAATTTTTGAAGAAGATTGCATATCGTGGTATTAGAGTTGCACGTGAGACAACCTCAATCTTGTCTCGTGGGCAACACAACGTGAGATAGATATATTGACGTTTACACAGACGGTAGGACTGCAATGGTTGGAAAATGTATAGGTGTTGTCTCGCGAATCAAATTGGTTGCAAAAACTGAAGCAGCAATCACTACATTCTTCACTGGCATGCAATACTTAAAACTGTTCTTGACGATGCTGTGAAAAAAATTTATTCAACCTAACCACTGAATGCACGACTATTCAAGATTTTATGCATAGATATGGAAAGTATTCGCACATCGATATTGGTACGTTGACAAGTGCGATGGTTATCATGGGGAAAAAACACTGATGCATCTGTTTGAAGTAGGAAATGAAGTGAGCGAATTCCTAATTGATAATAATCGTTCTTGTTTCAAAGAAAAGCTGAATGGCGAACTATGGTTGATTAAGCTTGCATATTTAGCGGACGTATTCTCAAGAGCCAATGAAGTTAATCTAGCTCTTCAAAGAAAGAACACAACTGTTTTCACAGACTCTGAAAACAGATCTTGCATTCAAAGAAAGTTGCAGTTCTGGATTTAATGTGCTCCAGACGGCGAATTTGATCTCTCCAACACTGAATATCTTCCTGGAAAAGCACGAAGAAAACACCTGTGAATTTGACAACGTTTTCAAAGAAATTATCAAACAGCTGAAAGAAATCAGTGAAGCCTTCACGCAGTACTTTCCAAAGGAAACAATCCATTAGACGTTAAAGTCAACCTCGAATCCTAAAGGCAAGCGACTACGAGAATCTCATCGAACTGACATCTGAGTTTTCAGAAAGGTCCGTTTTTAGTACATTATCAATGCACGAATACGTTACTAAGAGACAATACCCAAATTTAGCTCAGAAGGCTGAGTTCTATTTCCCATTGCTTGTACATATCTGTGGGAGACTGGTTTTTCAACTTGTTTCCACAGAAACGGAGTATTGCAACGGACTAGATGCTGAGCCTGACATGCGAATGCAACTCTCTTCTATAAAGGCACGTGTGAAAAAGCTTGGTATGAGGAGGAAACTCGCGAACCTCCCCACTGCTAAGCCGGAGTCTGTTGAACTGGACAATGAGGTTAGCTTATTGGCTCGTATGCGAACAAAATCTTTCACAAAGTACATAAAACAGGGCCTAGCGAAATATGTTGGGGCTCCGCATACATTTGGATTAAAAGGCCTCCGTGGCCAAAAAAATCTGAGAACCACTGGTATAGAGCAACATCAACAAATTTCATAAGCCCCTATAGGTATCTGTCCTGTTGATTGCTCGTGAAGCATCTAAGAATGTAGTCAATGTATTGTAGTCAGCAAAGGCCACTCTCACTAATTTGCTGAAGCCATATCAATAGGCGTTTGCATGGTGATACAGTTACTCTGGCCATTTCGTCTGTTCCTGGATTTGTTGCTGTCCTCTTCGTGTACGGCATCTATCTTGATTGTACAGACTGCTTATTAATTCATGTAATTAAGAAACAGACCTGTAAAAATGGAAGTTTTGAACCTCGCTTATGGCAAAATCAATGTTAATTCAGAGGACCACTTTTATTTGTCTAATTTTATTAATTACCAAGAAATTAAGTCAGACGGTGATTTCTGTCTATAAAATACTGGCTGATTTCCCGCCCTTTGGAGCGGAGTCCAGAGGTTTTTTGTCCCCTCACCTCCTTCCGGGTTGTCGAATCGGAAAACTGTTGCAAATGAATTGATAGTAATGCCAAACTCGGAGGTAGTCAACCCGGCACGCTACATAGCCTACATTATGGTGTGCGTTGCTCAGCCTGTAAGGATATATCTGACAACCATGATCTATTAACTGATTTTACACGTCACCCCTTATCCCCTCGGGGTGCTAGGGGTGTCTTACCCCCACATTATTTCTTTTCGGTTTGTAAGTGATATATGTACCAAGTTTGGTTTAAATTGTTCCAGGCATTCCAGAGTTATGCTGAAACATACATACATGCGTATACACTGAGTTTGCAAATCTCATGGGATAGTCACCTCATATCTCGTCGGGGCCCCCCTCTGGCCCTGCGGAGCGCAGCGATACGGCATGGAAGTGAGTCTGCAAGTCCCTGTTTACACCACACAGTCTGCAGCGCGAAAACCAACTGCTGCCTGTTCGTGGGTGGAGGATCCAGTGAACGGAGCCTGAGTTCAACGGCATCCCAGATATACTCGTTGGGATTCATATAAGGACTTCGGGGTGGCCAGCTCAGCCGTTGGACCTCCCCTGCACGATCTTCGAACCATTCTCGGACGACATTGGTGCGATGTGGCTGTGCATTGTCATCTTGAAAGACCCCAAGATCGTCAGAGTGTTGAAAGGCCAAAATCGGGTGGAGATGGTCTCCGAGCAGCTGACGATACAGCGAACCATTCAACGTGTCTTCCAGAACAACCAGTGGGCCCATTCCATACCAGAAACAAGCGCTCCAGACCACGACTAATACCCCACTGCCCTGGACCATGCCCTCTTGGCATACGGGATCCATCGCTTCATGAGATATGCACCACACACGGTGCCTCCCATCGGCATGGTACAGTTGATACCGTGATTCGTCGGACCAGATGACTGTTGCCGTGTCCATCCGAGGTGATTGGTGGCAACCGTGTAGGGCGACGGCTCCCATACCCGAGGGAACGCATGTTCCGACGGATTGTCCACTGGGAGATGTTTTTAGCCAGTGTTGAATTGGACCATGATTTGTGGCACTGTCGCCCTCCTGTTTCTGTTGACAACTCGTCCCAGGTGTCCTGTCACTGAGGGCGGATGGATGCCCGGTATGGTGTCTGTTGTGGACTGTGACGTCTTCATCCAGCCATTCTCGGTACAACGTGGACACGGTTGAACGTGTGAAGCCGAATTCCTGCACCACCGCCGAATTCGAACTTCCCATGTGCCAGGCACCTACCACCATGCCCCGTTCGAATGCCGTCAACTCACGACAATGTTGCATTTCACATGAATCACTCGCACAGCCATTTTCTATAAGGTCTCATACACAACTGGAGCCGTTGCGGAGCCCTGCAGGGAGCGTGGAACACACGTGGTGTCCATCCGCGAATCAGTGACCTGCTATCCCATGAGTTTTTCTAATTCAGTTAGATAGATCGAAGCTCCAGATCGAGAGATGCTACATATTTTATAGACATAAATCACCGTCTGACTTAATTTCTTGGTAATTAATGAAATTAAACAAAGAAAAGTGGTCCTCTGAACTAACATTAATTTTGCCATAAGCGAGGTTCACTCTTAAGTTTTAACCCCACACCCCAGCCCGCCCAAAAAAGGTTAAAATTCAGCTCAGGCTTTTGTGAGCAACTGTGGAAAATTTCGTGGAAATATCTCAGAAAACTATCGTTCTTACAGGTCTGTTTCTCATTTAAACACAATTAATAAACGGTCTGTATAATCGTCAGTATTTGACACTCATGTTTGAAGTTAATTAGCTATTTCGGTACTTACTTCATAATTTTATTTTCTTCTGAGTTTCACAAATAGCAGCAAACATTTCACTTTATCACAAAACAAGCAAAAATTTACCATAATTATTCCACGGGACCACTCTGCAATGGAGACGCATGGGACAAGAAACAGCTGATCGCTTGCCTGTGGCTGGTCGCAAGACAAGAAGCTGACAAGACCACAGTCCTGGACATCGGACCTTTCTGCACTCAACCCTTAATTGGATTGCCGTAGAGTGGTGAATTGTTTTACTTAACCATCAAATTCACAATATTTTCATAATTGATTTCGTAAAAGATGTGAAACAGGTTTTTCTGCAATCACCTGTTCAGATGATAATGATACTGATATTCGTATGCACATAGAGTGAGAGAAGGCATAGGACACAATTTGGATCTACTAGTTGTTGTCACTGTCAACGCGGCGTCTTTCATCCAAACAAGCACCAGCGGTCCGTCTTTACGCAGTGCCTTCTCTTGTACCACTCCGCCCATGGTCCTTTGGAAGAAGCCACCAAAAATCTTTTGTTATCGCACCTTAGCAAATATTATCCTTCCGACACAAGAACTTCTACCATCTTTTTTCTTTTATTTTCCTTTCTGAAGCACCTTTTTTCATTGATGTTTTCTCGAAGACGGAAAGAATAGGAAGGGAAACACCATCTCAACAACACTCTTCCGAACTATTATGCCAATAGAAGAGAAAGGGACATCGTTATGCGCCCGCCATAGTCACCACGGATATTAGCTTACAAGGTAAATGGAAATTGTATAAGGGGACACACACACACACACACAGACACACACATACATACATACATACTTTCCCTTTTTTTTGGATATTTA
>JAGDQP010014845.1:32291-43010 GCA_022664845.1 Lepisma saccharinum | reverse complement strand
ATATATATATATATATATATATATATATATATATATATCTATGCAAGTCAACAAATCTAAATATGTCCGATATTTCATTCTCTTTATTTTTGTACTGTATATAGTTGAAATATATTTCAAGTGATGTAACGTAAAAATAAAAATACGGTGCAGTATTGTAAAATTTAATTTTTATTGTGAAATAAATTGTAAGAGTAGTAATATACAAATGTAAGTTACCGACCGGATAACCGTGCGGTTTAAGGCGTTAGATCAACGACTCGAAGGTCCCGGGTTCGAATTCCGGCAGGGGCATGGATGTGTGTGGATTTTTAATTAGGTATAAAGGGACGAATTGTGACGGGCCGAAGTCAAAAGTTAACTAGACTGGTCCATAAAATCAGGTTTACAAGTACCTTTTTTTTTTTTTTTTTTACAAATGTAAGTTGGACCTCAGTATTGTATTTTTCATGTTTTCCAGATTTTCACTTATTCTGACTATTCTGATCATAATTAGTCCGGATAATCTAGATGCTGCTGTAATTTGATCCCTCCCTTAATTTAGGTGAAGTATATTCGGCCGGTATACAAAATAAGTTGAAAGTATAATTTTGTTTGAGAAAATACAGCCGATTTGACTTTTTTTTATTATAGCATGAAAAGCCAGTTTCTTGTCGACTTTCTTTGTCTGTACTAATTATAATAAAATTTTGTTTATGTTCCTATATTTTCAGTTTTCAAAAATTTGATCCTCTGCGTCGAGATGATTTCAGTGGTTCTCACCTCTATGAGCTTTCGCACACTTTGATCAGTAATTGTGATGTGAGTGACCTGAATGTGAATGATACCGTTCCAGTCGTTGGGAATCAGCTGGCTAATGAAGCGGCAGTGAGCTGTGATTCAGGTAGATATGTTTTTTTTTTTTTCTGTCATATTTGATGGCATTTTGTAGAGATAGAATTTAGCCATTAATTGTTAATTTAGTTCTTGTAATTTATATCTAATATTAGTCTAATTAGTAAGTAAATGAAGAAATAGATTATCTTAATTTGAGTAATAAGCACTACTAATTTGGATTGATACCGATTTGTGTAGGTGCTTCCAAGAGCTTACATCAGCTCCTTTTATTCCCTTAACTTTTTAACCTACGTTTTTTCACCTGAGGAAGCCAATGCATTATTTGGCGAAACGTGTTGTGTTTTTAATTCGCCATTTTGTTAGACGATTCGATGGCAGCGAGGAAAGTGTACCATGGTGAAGGTAAGCGTAGAATTTGGTCCTCGCCAGGTAAACTTACATTTAATTGAACATAGTTTGTTCGTACTTAATTGAACATAATGTTTTTCAACCTTTTAATACTCACGGACTGGAAAACTGTAGGGAAAACTTCCAAGAACCGGGAAGACGCCAGTAGGTTAGAGGTTAATTTACGTTTGGAAGATGCAAGCACATCTTTAGCTAGTTGCTTGGAAAGGAAATGTAAATTTTAATATCAATTTTGAACTGTCGGAAAAAAAAAACTATAAATAATGTATTAATTTGCCGAGGACCGGTACAGTAGTTTCGCGGACTGTCAGTTGAGAACTACTGGTTGAGCCTACCTGAAATGACTCACCCGCTGAATAGCATGATTATTCCGATTGCTGATCTTTTCAAGATAAGTTATGATCTATTATTAAATCAAAATCTTAGACTGTACGTTGGAACGATATAGGTATAGTATTTATGATTGGGGGTGGGGGAGACATTTCATTGTTGATGCGGCCACGAATATTGTTGGGCGTTAGAATCATAGCTTGGGATTTTCCTGGGTTAATGTACATGTCTTGGAGACCATTTCTCCAAACTTTGTAAGTCTTGATTCGCTTTATATATCGCTGATTGCTAGGAAGAGAGAAAAATTTGAAGGGTTATGAATGGTAAAGTAAGGTGGAAAAAAGTAAAAGACATCCCGGTAAGTGCACAAAAACTTCACACATAAATTAAATTAAAAAAATAAAAGTGGCAACGTTTTACCAAAGGCTTGCTCACATTGGACAAATTGAAAACAGAGAGATAGGAGTATGACGAGAAGTGGCTAAGTTGTCAACTGGAAGCTAGGTAACAGAGTTGCCAGGTCATGAAGGCGGGAAAATTACGTAAGTAGTCGGGAAAAACCAATAGGTGAAGCTGTAAGGAGGAACGTAACTGAAAGTAACAGCATAACGTATAGAACTAGAAAGTGTGCGCTCTTCAAGTTCTTACCATTTAGAAAGCATTGCAGGCGGAGAAACCACGAAACAATGGCGCTTGAATCGGTTTGTCCTGTAGGCACAGCGCGGGGTATACGCGTTCACACGAAATAAATAACCTGGCAGGGGCGTTAAAATAGTTTCTCTCAAAATTTTAAGGAAAAAATTCTCCGTTCCATCAAGTATTAATTGATACTGAATACGTTAAATTTAGAAGTAAAAAAACCTTCGCATCTGAGCGAAATATTAAGTCTGTATGTGTTACACTCCAGAGTACATCGGAAGTGGCAGAATTTTTCTGGGGCCGTGATTGTTGGACATTTGGCCAAATTTAATCGGGGTCGTTTACAGCTACATTCAGATTAATGGGCTCTAAGCAGCGATGACCATCCATCGATTTTATTTCACATACCTATGGTGTACCCATCAACAATGCTCTTACAAAAAGTGCGAATTGTGAACCTCAGATTGCCACATAGTTGTCTTCAATTGTAAACAAATTATTTTGTTGAGAGAGAAAAAGAGAGAGAACCACGCACAACAAAAAACTGGGAAACACAGTTTACAACATATCCGGCGAATCTAAAGAAAAAGTATTGTTGATGCTGGCCTGACTAATCTGAAACATAAAGTAGCTATATCAGGCGATTGGATAATGGATCATTAATTTGATTTAGAGTTTATTTATGGTCATTAGGCAACAGTTGCTCAGGCCGTTATAGGCTAGACTGAATTGAATTTTATTTATGCCCTTGATGCATCTAAGGCTCAAGCTGGGATAGGGGAGGGGAAAGTAGGCGGGAAGGTTCTAAGTTGAATGTATGATCCCGATATTTGCCTGTTGTGACTGAGGAAAACCCCAGGAGGAGGAGGAGAGAAGGATGGTCGGCCGTTGGGATTGAACCCACTACCTCCCGAATGCTAAGCCTACGCTTTACCACTGAGCCATGTCCGCTTTGTGGTATAGGGCAGGGGAGAGGGCGTTGGAAAGAAGGCGGCCAGGGCTCAGTGTGAAGGTACCAACCCGGCATTTACCTGGTGTGACTGAGGAAAAATCGTGGAAAATTCTGTCAGGCTCGTTACAAGGACTTGATTGCTTAGCAAACGGTCTACCATAGTGTATCATGTAGCAGGTTATCTCATTCGATATGCCTATAAAATTAATTAATGTCTTCAGTCTACAAAGACAATTCGATAGCGGTCAACATCAACGGAAAGAACTTTTAACAAGAATCCATTATTTTTGGTGTAAACGGTAGGACTTCCTACCTTAAGTATCTGTCGGATGAATTATTCAATCTTCTGCTGATCGAGGATACAATCGCAGAAGAGACTGGATCACCACATATGTTGAGGGGTGATATATTCTTCGAGTGTCTAGATGTCTAGTCCAAAATTCCCAACTTTGGATTACGTTGTAATGCAAACGGATACCAAACTATTCTTTCATTATATTTCACGCGCCGGCGCTCCACATATTCACGACCTGAGGTGGGATGGTCAGTTCCACCTTTACCTCTCAAGGTGACCAGGAATACCAAGGACAATCTGGTACGCAATTTGATAGGAGCTTGAGTGCATCTCAGAGCTCCAGGCATGGTAGCACTGCGAGAAAAGTCTCCAGTGTCCTGGTCGGGATTTGAACCCGTGCCGCCCTGTTCGTAGTCAGGCGCGCTACCCCCTGAGCCACGTCGACTCATAATAATAATTAAAGAAAGTATACAGTGTGTCCTTGAAATCATGGTGAAAACTTAGGAAGGTAATTATTTACATCAGAACAAGAAACAATTTCCTTTGGAGAAATTCCGAATTCTGATTAGTTTCGGAGCTACCGGCACTCAAATTTAAGTCGGTATTGTCACAAATGACGCCATATCTCGACACGTCATGATGTTAAGCAAATTACAATCGAAGTAGTGCCCGATACATCAATTTAAGCAATGTCTATGACAGAGAGTGCCGCATAGACGGGTTTCTCAACGTAAAAAATTTATCATGTTATGCTCAATGATTTAATTGAGCAAACATATTAATCCGCTCCCAGCTGCTTTCGCCAATCATAAACTTAGTCGCCTTAATAGTTGTATTGTGGTTTCTAAGCCAACACCGTTTACGTCATTATTTGTCAAAATATGACGTCATTTGTTACGATACTGCCTTAATTTTGAGCTCGGAAACCACGCGTTTCGATTATTTTTTTTCAAAGTAACTTTTTTGTTGTTTGGATGTAAAAAATCACCTCCCGAAGTTTGCGCTATTATTTCAGGGAGACACTGTTTTATAAAACAAAGCGAATAAAATAATGGGAAGGAAAGAAAATGAAATGAAAATGAACAGGGGGTGCAGATAATTTACGTGCAGTTGAGACGGGGTTCATGTTCGGCGGAAAGGACTGAGATATACGTCTTTTCCTATCTGTTGCTAACCCTTACAAGTGAACGAAGGTTAAGAATTTTTCAGAATAGTGACACGGAAGGTTTAGTTAAAAATACGGAAATTGATGTGAAGTGTGTTCGGATGTTATATGGACCATTTTATGAACTTCGGTTCGTCACGCTGATACGATGCATTGAGTATAAAATCTACAATAGCGCCCTAACGCATATGGCTACCGAGGTCGGCTCGGATGTGGGGAGATGAGGTAACGATGGTAGTTGATGCAGATGATTAGGTATTTCCCTGACGTAGATAGCGGACGTTGTTACAGCGCAGCGTAGGAGATAAATAAGCTTGTAAATGAATCGTTAAGAAATTTTAAGCGCTTTGAAATGCATTACGCTCGTTAACTAATGATTCGTTAAATTCTTAACGAAGGTTGATGAAACCCATTAGCTGAGTATCGGAATGAGTACGTCTTGTGAGTGATGGGGTGCTTGTATATGCATAAACTTTCCCTTTAAGTTCATGATTTACATTCTATTTTCCAGATTTGCTAATGAATGCTCTTGAATTATGCAAGTGGACTTCCTTCAGCCAGGTCTTGCATGATGAAAGTGTAGTTTCCGAAGACTTTGATACTTTGGGAGCAACAACGGAAAGTGATTCCTTGAAAAGTTGGAGATTTACACCCTTGTACAAAGATTTGACTTCGTACCCAGATAGGACTTTACTACTGGAAAACTTAAAGGAGATCTTCCGTATGTGCATCCCACGTCCAGGTTAGTTAATTTCGCTTTTCTAATTTCTGTGTAGAAATGATAATGAGTCGGACCCTTGTTTCGAAGTGTCACTTTCACCGTCTATTACTTCTCATTTTAAAGAAAGGAAGGGAAAAAAAACTTTAGGCACCTCCTGTAGATAAACGATTTTCCTGTTTTTGGAATTTATTTATGGCTCAGGTCGGAATAGTGTGTGGGAGAGGATGTTGGAAGGTAGTCTCCCAAGACCTTGTTTTATAGGTACCATCCCAGCATTTGCCTGGTGTGACTGATACTTCGAGTACAACGTGATGTAAGCAACTGAATTCCATTATCCTTTATTTAATATGCTGTAATTTTACCATAACGATTTGAAAGCATCATTGTGCTCCATCAGGGGCTAGAGACTCACCCTTAGTACTAATATCTTTACTGTTGATTTGTAAATTACATGTTAAAATAAGTGTTACTTTTAAATAAATAATGTAAATATCGAATACAGTAATATTCCAACATGAGTAATAAATATTCTTATTTCAGAGAAGGCTTGTTTACCGTATACATATTCTTGGAGCAGAGTGCATCTGCAAATAGACAGCGATTTACCTGAAAGTGACTCGTACAAGGTAAGTTTCGCACTGTATGTATGGGCACACTCTTCTTTGTTCAGGACGTGTATGCCATATATCAGAATATAATTTTTCGTGTATTATGCTTATGAACCTAGCAGTTGAATTTAAATTACGTGTATTTGAAAATAAGGTTTTGAGAAAGATATACGGGCCGAGATGATTGGAGAGTGGAGGAGACTGCATAATGAAGAACTGTACGATTCACCAGATGTTGTAAAAATAATGAAATCGCGACGACTAAGGTGGACAGGCCATGTCGTCGGATGGGGAAAAAACTAAGAATATATTCTATCCTGGTTGGAAGGCCGGATGGAAGGAGGCCATTGGGAAGACCGAGACGTCGTTGGGAGGACAATATTAGAAGAGATCTTCGAGAAGTAAGTGCTCGTGATGAAAACTGGCTTGATATTGCCCAGGATAGAATCCAATGGCGAACGTTTGTTACTGCGGCGATGAACTTGCGAGTTCTATAAGCCATAGAATTAGTTAGTTAATTAGTATTAGGCTTAACTGCCACATTGGTCCTTTGAATCGGGGGCTGGAACTTGTTCTTCTTGACCCTTGAGTCAAAATGTAATAATAATAATAATAATAATAAGGCTGAAACGCTTCAAGCCCTTTATTTTACGAGTGAGAGCCTAGAAACATTCCTAAATTTGCTATCAAGATAGATATGGGAATTGCAACCTTAGTGGTAGGCAGTACGAAGTCCAATGTCCTGATCTCGAATATCCTACTGACACATTATCTGGTACGTTGTCCGTTTTTGAAGTTGAATAATCCGGATTACAAATCCACGGATTATTTAAAATATTGGATGTCGGATTTTATCAGTCATTCTTTTTATATCCGTTATCTATTCATATTCTAAATCTAAAGCTGTCCGGTTGGCCATCCCGAGTAGATAGTAAAGAAACATAACCAAGGATTATTGTCTATTAAAAAAAAAGTACCATGGAGCTCCCTTCCTGAGATTGTATTACTACAGACATCAACACAGGATGATGGGTGTCATTTACTCTTCCAAACTTTTCAAGCTGGAAGGTTCAGTCTTAAAATTCGTTAAATAGTCTCTAAACGAGATTTTCCATAATGCATGCAACACACTTCTGTTTCTTGAAACAAAATTAAGTATGTATGACGTGCAATCGATTGAAGTAGATACCAAGTGAAAAACGACACATCCTCTATGGCCACTTCTGTTGCAATAGATGTTAAAACTTTAAGATGAGTGAGCAACGATCCCTAAAGACAGATGGCAGCACTATCTCGTTTATTTCCCGCAATGCTACTTCCACAAATTCAATCCTAAAGAGTTCAAACTTTTAGAGAAGAAAGACCATTTCAACGGCTCATTCCGTGCATATTTTTATTACATACTTTTCTTTAATTCACAATGGTTCGTTCAACTTGTCGTCAAATCTTGCAACGTTATTTTAACTCATTTCTCATCATCCAACAATGACATTTTGCACAGCGACGTATCTTGGTGATAATACAATATTCCATTGTTACTTTCATATATTTCTGTATTTTAAGAGCATATTTGAGTTTTTTTTAGTAAGAATTTCTTTATCCTCAAATAAATACTAGCCCGCAGCAATGTTGCGTTTGACTGGTTGCAGAACGCTTTAGGGTTTGGGTGACGAAACATCAACTTCAGAAAAAGTATTCGAACACCAAAATAACTAAAAAAAAAAACACTTTTCTGAAACAATTTGTAATACAAAGTAAAAGATAAAAGTAAAATTAATTTTATGGGCGGTAACAGCTCTAATAATAAAAAGTAAATATATATATATATATACATGATTAAAAGAAAAGCATGAGAAGCTCCAATTGAAGAATTTATAAAGTGACTGCTAATGAGAGCGGGCCTTCATGCTTTTCATTTTAGTCATGCATAAACAAAATTATGTTTTACGTTTTAGTACGAATTTTTAAGAAAAGTATGTTTTTTTAAAAAAGTTTATTATTAATTTTTTTAAATGTTCTTTTTTGTTCATTGTTGAAAGAGATTTATTGTGGCAATAAATATCCAAACCTTTAACAATGAAGCTCTTTGAACGATAAATAAGATCGGCACGGATAGAACTCTTGAAATTTGTTATAAACTTTCTTCTGTGAAATTTTGAACTCCCGAAGTTTAAATTTGTTGAAGAAGCATTTCATTTTCCTATAAAGAAAAAATACATTAGAGCAGCGTTCCGCAAACTATTTTCCAATGCGTATAAGTTTTATTAGTTGGTAGGTTCAACGGACCACCCTGCGCCTGTCCAAGGGCAGGCCTCAAGGACCACAGTTTGCGGAACGCTGCACTCGAGGCATATGCTGCCATCTAGTTTTAGAGTTTGTTGCTTTACACTAACCTTAAGAAAATAATCTTACAATGAATTTCTATTTGAATTATGACTTCTACAGTTTTTATTATTATTATTACTGATTTCCCAGTTCGCTGTGTTAAGTTTTTACTGAACAGTCCTTTAGTTACAGCATTCAAACGAGATTTCTGCATTGGAAAATCCTGATTCATTGAATGAATTAACTGCTCATAATTTCCTTCATACTTGCAATCCTGTACCTGGAAATCTATTGTTGGTATGGTTTTCGATCTTATTACAGCCAGGTTGTGCCGTCCGCCTGATATGTCGCCGAGACCTCGTTGCAAAAGCTGTTAGTTTGTTTGTCACATGCCTTTTGCTGCTAGATTTGTCGATGAAGTTCGCAATAGTGCTGCTATTGGAAGAGAAATCAGAGAAAATTAAAACGATTTTTAAGATTTAACCGAAGGCTGAGGTAACTTTTAAAACACTGTAGCAAACCTTCTGCTGGAAAATTCGCTGTAAATGGCATTTGCATGGATGTGTGTGGTATTTGTTTCATCTGTTGCCTATCGCTGTAAATATTATCCAGTTTTTGTGGGCTAGTGGCAAAGATCACTGACTATATTGGTCCAAACTTTGCACCCGCTGGTCATCCGCGCTTATCCTACATTATCCTTTCTCCCAAAGATCTGCTTGTTGAGGCTTAGACTGATCGCAATATAATTGTGAAATTACATATGCTACCGTAATAGTAAATTGCTGTGGTTCGTGGTAGCTTAGGGGTAGAGCGCTCACCTCTTGGTAAGGGTCCTCGGTTCGATCCCAACTTATGCAATGTGGGTATTGTGGTAGACAGACACCGGGTGCGTAAGTTCTCTCGGGATTATCCCATTTCCTCCCACTTCCTTCATTCCACCAATTCATCCATACGGCCTGAGCCAAGTTGACTAAAGGCGATAAATTAAATTTAAAATTGAAGCTAAGTTGCTAACATTATTTTAAGCTATGACGAATCAAAATGTTCGAAGAATTGAACTTCCCCGCTCGCTGAAACTCTTGACTTCGATCTTGACTTGATTCTTGATTTTGAACTTAATATTAAGCATCTATCACTTTTCAAAGTTAAAATTCTACGGAAGTTAAAAAAAAAACTAACTAAAACGGCCTGTTTACGATGTCCAGTGTACGTAAAGTTGCCATGTTTTACCTTTTCTATATACATTTACACGCTAGCGGCCATAATTTTGAAGATATTTGAACCAAATTTTATTATGTTATTTCTAGGTTTAATAGCTCGGCTAAGTTCGTTAATGAGCAAAATCGGCCCAAGTGGGTGGCCGGGGGAGGGGGTTGAAATTTGGAGAAAAAATATATATATCAGCCCCTATGGAGTTTAGAGGGAAACTTTGTCTGCATAAATTATAGTACTCCCTATGAAGTTTACGGTGACACCAACGATTCAGGGGTTGTTGTGGGG
Organism: Lepisma saccharinum; assembly: GCA_022664845.1. Taxonomy (NCBI): domain Eukaryota; kingdom Metazoa; phylum Arthropoda; class Insecta; order Zygentoma; family Lepismatidae; genus Lepisma; species Lepisma saccharinum. Next base: position 33,230 of record JAGDQP010014845.1, on the reverse strand, counting down.
GTGGAAATTCGAAATTTGTAAGACCACGTCTTGTGGGGTATCGTTAAAAAGCTCTTGATGATTAATCTATAAATCAATAACTAGTTTCTCGATAGCGCTCATATAAGGCGAGATTTGAATATTTGAAAGTAAAAAAAAAAACCCTCAGCCTGTATGCCTGCCGAAAGGGATTTTTTACTTTCCAGCCAAAAATAATTTTCAAGTGACCGCGAAAATGTGATTTATTGGATTTGTTGATATATTTGAACAAAAATTATGATTTTAGTGAAATAATACATTTTTAAGGTTAAGCTTTTCTCTACGAAGTCAGGAATTAAGATTTGTAGATCTTTAGGTAGCTGTTAAAGTGTTTGAAATTTAGGATCAGATAGGTATTGATCAACTGTATGAGGAATTTTGTGAATTTAAAACAATCTTACCTAATAGTTCAAAGTGTGAGGATAGTGATGAAAAAAAAAAAAGTTCTATTCCAGTGTTCAAAATAGAAAGTTCTGTAATATAAGTAAAGTTGTAGGATACATATTTAGTACTCCTGGCGCAAACGCGTTTGTAAAAGGACTGCTCTCTCAGATGATATTAAGATGGACAGATGTGACAAATCGTTACAGCAAAGAATTTATTGAAACAGGAATAAAGAATATTGTAAACTTTCCCTTCTTTTCGTGTAAGGAGTGTTTCCATAATTTAAAAATTGTTAAGGTTCAATCCCAGTGGATTTTTCTCGCCTTTTTCGTTTTACGTCAATTATTCAAAATTCCGTGTAGGTAAACAAAATGTAACTTTCACAGACCAAAGTTCGTTTGGTAGCTTTAAGGAAATGCTAGTAATAACTGCAGGATTGTGTGCAGACACTTTGGGGACAGTATTCTGTCCCAAAAGTGTCTGCACACAATCCTGAGATTACTAGTAGCATTTCTTTAAAACTAATTGTACCCATTA
>JAGDQP010014845.1:1700-32191 GCA_022664845.1 Lepisma saccharinum | reverse complement strand
TTACCTACACGGAATTTTGAATAATTGACGTAAAACGAAAAAGCGGGAAACCCCACTAGAAGGCAAAATCTGAAGGTAAATAAAATCTAACACAGCAATAGAAACTAACAGCACATCAAGTTTTTCAAAACTTTTTTAAAATTAATGATGTAATGTTCTTAGATTATAACAAATATTAGTATATCTTTGCGATCACACGCTAATGTGCTATATAAAAATTTACTTGCAATTCGAGTTTTTTAATTTTCGTGATGTCTAATTCTAATTTGTTGACATATTTGAACAAAATTACGATTTCAACGAAAATAATCCCTCAAGAAAACCTGGATACCGTAAGTTTTCGGTGTAATGTATTTTTTTAACACTTCTACAAAAGTTTGAATAAATTCTGATCATATTTTAATACTAATTGTGACCTCAAATCTTGTATTTTCATTACAGGATATTGACCAATTAATGACGACTTCGTATAAAACCATGTTTCAAATTGTAAAACAGTTAACAGATCACGGATTTGAATTGCTACCGTATCGAGGTCTCCTCATGTTCGAACTGATTTTCTCGTTCTGGATGTTACATCAAGATCTTGAGGTAAGTCTACCATTCTTTATACATTGTTCTTTTTCTTTAGTTGCTGATTAGAAAGCTATTTCCAAGTGACTTCATAATCAATTGAGCACTTGAAGCCGGCGCCATGTTTGTTTACTTACAAGTCGTCCTATCTTCGTGTGCACCTCGTCTTCCTTCAATCTTCCTATGACTCATATCTATCGTTTTTGTAATATGAGTTTCTTTTCTCTCTTCACTCACCTGATGAAGCTCGATTGAATGAAGCAAAACGTTGTGATACAACCTTTTTCCACGTAGGTCTTTTACTTTTCGTAAATTAAGTAATTTGGGCAATTCATAATGGTGGCACGTATGGTTTACGTTCTGGGTAAGGAACAAAGTCGTGATCAACTAGAACTGACAAAATTTTGCATCAATACGATATCTCCAAGGTATGTAAATAACAGGTAAGCCATTCCCGTGCTTTAATCCTCATTGGCTGAATGATGTATGACGAAACTGGAGGATACTGTCAATGAAAGCAGAGCGTATCCGTATAGAGAAGTCATTGTAGAGTGTTGCCATCTCAGATAATTCAATACTTCTGGGTCCTTTTTATATAATATAGAGGAGTTGGAAAGGTTTTTAGCTGTGTTCAACCTGCAGATCTACAAGGCGTGCCCCAAGCTCTTGCCAGCTTGATAGGGCGTGCTACTACCTTGTAGTGGGATTATCAAGCAGATGAAATTTTTCATATGTACTTAATAAAACTAGGAGGAAGGAAAAGCATCAATTTATTATTAGGAGTTTATACTCCAACAACTACTAAAGCAGTATATTTAACATATGAACATGATCTAATGCTATAAACCTTTGTTCAGTATATACAGTATTTGCATACAATTCGAACGTGATTAAGCACATTAAATTGTTGATAACATCGTAATTATTTATTAGAACTAAATAAAAAATACAATTGAAATTAAAACTATAATAAATACTTCCTCATTTCGATTATAGCGTAACAATAGTGCTGCCACCTAGCAAGCATAAAATTGTTATTTTGGAATATCTCTTTTAGATTTGCATAGCAATTCATTTGGTAAATATTTTTACAATTGAAATTAAATATAACTTCATTTTATCCGGAAAAAATCCATAAATAATTAATTAATAAAATAATTCTTAAATACATCGAGAATTAACCGCCACAACTAGCTTCGAAATCGCTAGCTAGCGACAATCGCAGTGAATCAGGGTAAATCATGTTATCGTAGCGTGTCTCGCGACAGGGGAATTTGCATTCACGAGCATGCATGCGCGTGGAGCGGGGAAAGATACAGGAGACCCGTTGTTGCATCGAAACACAACATGGGAATCAGTTTAAAAAATAAATTTTCCTTGCCCTTTCATTTTTTAATTTGATGTCATGCCTGTAGGATGCCAACAACATTCTAGACTTCACTAGGTCATGATAAATGGTGACATTTGAGGTTTGGCTATCATATAACCGGGGAATTTGAAAATGCTCATTGCATTCAACTTAAAATTTAGAACCATTATGTCACGCCACTCTCCAACCGAACAACTCAACTTGTGTATTTATATGTCGACGTGAACTACTTAATCTTGAATCGTTTTCGTTTGGTGTTGCGTCCCCTGACACTAGGAGTGCTACGGTCACTCAGCTTTCCCTGTCAGGGGCTCGCTGAAATCTTTTCTCGCAAAATCTTCCGTTGACGTCATCAACGCAATGGAACATGGGAATTCAATTTTATTCACTGTTGTTGAGAATGGATCCCTCTGCGATATCTTCAAAGAAATATGCGACATGTTTTAAAATTAATCCTAGAAATTAAACTACAGTAAACCCTCGATTATCCGCGAAATTGGGTGGCGTGGCAACCGCGGATAATCCGCAAAGCCGAAAAAGGACACAACACGAAAATGCTTTTGAACATTTTTTTTCATACATTTATAACTTAATAAGGGAGGCAGTGCGACGCCAATCACCTTGACTGAACTTGGTTGTCGCTCTAAAAATAGCGTCTGCACCTTGCCAATCGTGTTTCATACATTCTCTCTCAATACGCGTGATTCCATTTCCCTACATTCTTTGGCTTCACTTACGGTATTGTATGTTTCGCTGTATCGTTTAATTGTAGGCCTTAATTGTAAAAAAGAGAGGCTGCATAGTCTAGTGGTTAGAGCGTTGGACTCAAGTCCGCATGGTCCTGGCTTCAATTCCTAGCTGGAGTCTATTTTTTCGGCGCCCATCCAGCGTCGTGAGGTAAACTGGGGAGTCAGTCACATGAATAAAGACGTGACGGGAACTCTGTCTAGAAAACCCCTAATACGCCTGTTCGTGACCAGGTGGCGCTCAGTACTGACCACACAGCCGTCACTCAGGTGGACGCAGTTCCACCAACCGCGGACAGATGGCGTTGGGCCAGGCTCAGGACCTTTCGGTCTCTAATGCCCGTGATTATTATTATTATAAATGTGAAAAAAGGAAAGGAAGATCGTTGGTAATCGAGAGTTTACTGTATTCTGGTATGAATTGTTGGACAATTTTGCAAGTAAACTTAGCTTGTTCTCTGTTTAAATCTCTTGCTAAGAATTGACCATATCGTTACCTTATAAATGTAACATGCTTAGCATATTTTCATAGTTTAGCAACTTACGATATAAACTTTTGGGGGTAGTAATAGTGAATGTATTGATAAATACTTCGTTTCGTAGAAATGGGCTAGCAGATTCAGCCTTACAGATCTTCCATAGAAGAGAAATGTACTGTTCACCATATTTCCAGCCAGGGCAAATATAATTCGCTTTGTTAAGCACAGTGTGAAGTTTTAGCAATACCACAAAAATATCGTTCACATGGGGAGCACGAGAAGTAGAATAAATTTCTGGTATCTATCTATCTTGATTCTGTTAGGCTCATAAATCCATATCCAAATCAAGTCTGCTACTGCTAAATTTACTATTATTATTTGGTTTTGTGGTTGTTTTTACATGTATTCTAAATCTGTGTGCCATGGCTTTCTTTTTTTTTTTCTTTTTTTTTTTTAGGTACATGATAGACCTGTGTTTTTAGAGTCAATGGAGCGTCTTCAGAGCATAGGGAAATCTGTTGTCACTAATATCAGTAGTGCCCGTCAATTCGATTTTGATCTTGCCCTTGGGTTTTTATGCAGTATGAAGAAGTTGGAGGCTTTGAATGTTCTTCAAGATGCTATCAGAAGGTAATGAATTCTGTTCTTTCACTGTGGAGTTGAAAGTGATAAAGGTTTCATTTTTCATTTTGCGTTTATTTGAATAGAACTGCAAGTAAACAGAAAAGAATCTCTGAAAAACTGGGTGCTAGAGATGGCTGTTCGTTTTCGGAAGGTCGGAAAATTTTTCGAGAACTGAAAGTAGAAACCTTACGAACCCGAGAAACAAATTCCAAGATGCACTTACCTATTTGACAGGACAGCCGTGAAGTACACTTCTAGAAATATTAAAGGTAATTAAGAAGTATAAGAGAGAGATATAGCGCGGGAAAGTTTACCTCTTCCTTGGGAAGTGCTTGTAGGAAAGTACAGCTTGCATCGTGGCGGAATGTTTAGAGTGTACGCTCGTCAGCTGAGAGGTCTAGAGCTCAAACCTCTGTCAGCTTTTATGATTTCCCCCCCTTATTTTACATTACAATGTACGAGTTAAGTTGATATTATGTGTCAAATTAACAATGTACAGAACGGAAACAAGGGGATCAGTATTTATACATTGATAAAATAGAAACCAATAAATGATATAAGACTGCCCTGTTGGTCTAGTGGTTAGCGTTGCTGACTACGAATTGAGGTGTCCCGAGTTGGATTCCCGGCGCAGATTTTTCCAAGGCGTGTGGGTCTGGAACGGTGCCCACCAACATCGTGATGCAATTGGGGAGCTGCTATGAAGAAAAGATAGTGGCGATCACAGTGTGAGCTTCGGCTCTCCTCCCTCCAGGGAGAAGCCTCATCCAGTAATGGATGGAATATGGCTGTGATGTATTAAATGATATAAAACCCATTGGTGATGCCGAAGTTAATCGTGTGTGTTTTCTTAATGAAAAAAAACAACAACACAAGTTTCTTCGAATGAATGACAGGAGTGTTCCGTGAGTGAGATCCCTGGTTCGAATGTCGCCCGGGCTTAAATGTTTGTTGATTTTCAAAGAGCAGTGCATTCATACAAATCGAGACGGTCCGAAGTTCATAGCTATTAAGTTGACCCGTACAAACAACGTCCTTGACCTTAATAATGAAGGCGTAAGTTGTTTTCTAAAACAGAAGATACTTCGGTTTATTGTGTTTACCTGAATCGCCGTTATCAGTAAATGAAATATTCGGAAACCTCACTACGCATGGATTATTTAAAAAAAAAAAATATGTTCCAATAGTGTCTTCTGTGTGTGAGTGGTAACGCCCCCTACCTTGTAATAAGGGAGTTTCGGGTTCGTTACCCGGTAGAGAGACAGCCCACGTTAAACTCTAGGTCCCGTCCTCGGGACATCATTTTCATTCGTTGGAATGCAATGACAAACCACCATCACTTCACCTTGCACACGAACTTTGGGAAGGACTTCATCTTTTCTAATACAGCGTTTTCTTACGTTCTTGAGGAATACTCGACTCCCAAGTCCATACCAGGTAGAAACTTCGTTTTCGAAAGTAAGTTCACTATTGTACTTAAAAATCAGTAAATGAAACATACGAGTATGTTCGTACAGTGAATTTGATTTTCAAAGTAGTGAAGAAATATTTTTCTCTCAGTATGGAAGTATTTTTCCCGCTCTATGCAGACTAAACAACCACCTCATAATGCGGTATTTCCGATAGGGCAGCAAGATTTGTATTCATTTGTAGCATTTTTACCTTATGCCGTTCCGTTCGATCAGAATTACTGTATGGAAGGTTGAGAATCATAGGTCAGGTCTGTCTGAAAATTGGAGTAAACTAGGAAAACGCCACTTGTGATTAAATTCACATTTGGCGATACTTTATTTTTGAATTTGATAAAGTAGGGAAGTAAACAAACTGGGTACGTCATTTCGGCTCAAAACTGTCCATATTTTGCAAGTTATGGTTACTTTAAGGTTGCGTATGTGACGTAAGGCGATTAACTTACGTCACAATGAATCTCAGCCCTCCATATAATTGAATGGCTGTGATTGGGATAAAAAATGAAGTAACAGTTTTATTAACCCTAGATTACTAAAGTGGTCTGAAGACAAAACGTTATTACAAAGGCTTAGTCTGACAGACTACTTTAGTTTTTTTTTTTTAAATAACTTATTTTAATTAATTTAACATATGCTATAAGCTTTAAAGCAACATTTACAGAGTTTTCAGTGACATATCTTGTTTCATTGACACTCAATCAGGTACTGGCTTAACACAACACATTCAGCATTAGTCGCGTAGTCTGTCAGACGACGCATTGGTCCACTATACTACGCAAGCAATGTTGGAAGTAACGCAAACACCAAACTAGTCTACTAGACGACGCGAGTTAAAAATGTCAGAAAAAAAGCGAGTAGGAAGGCAACAACCCTTCACCTCCATTGTTGACCTATCCACGCACTGAAGGTACACGGAGTATGAGAAATGTGGACGTAGTGAAAAGGGGGGTGGAGATTTCAGCACTAGTCGCGTAGTCTGTCAGACTACACCTTAGTAATCTAGGGTTAACAGATGTTACCCATGAAATGTTTTTGAAAGGATGTTAAATGGTTATCAGTATTAACCTATTCCAAATTTTATTTTTTCCAGTAATTTTAACTGTTGCATTTGTTAATCGCTTTTTTTCCCCCTCAAGGTTTAAGAAAGACGATCGAAGAACGTTGGCAATCTCTGCTTTGGGAATGGTCTACTGCAAAGCAAGAGCATTGAAGAAAAATTACAGTAACTTCGAGACGTTACACAGATGCTACGAATGGGACAGGCGGCTCCGACACTATCGAATAGCATGTGAACGTAAGTTGTACTTTGGTTTTAGGTTCCGTGATAGCGGGATTATAAGGTCCCTTTTAGTATACCGTCAGTCCGTGTAGATCTATACTTCGTCTAGTTGGCACTTCAAAAAAAAAAAAAAACCTACTACAACCCGCACCGCAACTCGCAGTCTGTGGGAGGGGGGTCTTTATTCATGGTTTGAGCGCGAAAACGAAACATGGCTTAACCTTCAATAACTCTAAACCTCCCGTTTGATCAACATTTTCAACGCAGTTTCTTCCACAGTCATCTCCGGAACTTACCCACTATTCAGTTGTCAATTGTTCCTAGCTCCTCGCAATCATTTGTTCCAGCTTGATGCGTGGTCCACTACATGTCGCCACTGTCTCTTCAACCTTGTGTTTATTCTGCACGTGCACGTCGTTTTCTTCTCAATAATTGACTACGGGCCAACAGTGGGCTCGAAATATAGAAGTCTTCTGTTTATATATTGTGTGTGTGTTCTCACATAGAACAAATAGTTGTAAGTAAATTCCTTCTTTTTTATCGTAAATTTACCTTACAAAGTGTAAAAGGGTGGATGAACTATTTTTTTAAAATCAATTTTTCAAATTTTTCCATACCGTCTGACATATCTGCATCATAATTTTCATAGACATCATTCGACACAATCGAAGAAAACTGTGTGTGTGTCACTGTCCCCAATCAACCACTTGTCAGTGTTGCAAACGTATTTTAAAATTCAATTTTTTAATTTGCTTCCATACTGTTTGACATATTCGTACCAAACATGGCGTAAACATTATACGAAACAATAAAAAAATATTCTGTACATACCCGTTCTTAAGCACCCCAATTGCCAGTGTTGGCAGTCTATTTTTAGAAAAATGAATGTTTGTGTGCGTAAGATGTTATCAAGTAAGCGTCAGAGCATTTGCGATTGTTAGTTGAATCGCGGCCCTCTTTTTTTTCTGTTACTCTTTGAGCGTTAATAAAATATTTACTCCTCAACATATTTGTAAAATATGGTATTTCAAAGAGTTAAGATCACAGAATAAAGCTAGTGGAACACAAAAAAGTAAAGATTCAAAAAAGAACAAAATTGAATTTGAATTTTATTTTTGGCCTTTAGGCATCTAAGGCTCAGACCGGGATAGGGAAGAAGGAAAGGATTCTGGAAGGTGTCGGCCAGGGCCTATGTTGAAGGTCTGATCCCGGCATTTGCCTGGTGTGACAGGAAAAACCTCAATCAGAATGCTCGGCCGCTGGGATCGAACCCACGACCTCCCGAATGCTACACCAACGCTCTGCCACTGAGCTATGACTAAAAAGTATGAACCTAACTTTGTCATGATGGATGCGTATCTTCATGTAACATTCCCAGGGCGTTGGATAGGTCGGGACAGACCAACAACTTGAGTGGAGTCACGGCACTTAGCCTCATTTTTGGAATTGGATGTTCCCCGAAAGAATAGCTAAATCTTAACAGAAAATGGTTCCCGTGTATGACTTATTTTAGGTGTCATTTTTTATACTAGATCTTGACAGAAAAAAAAAATCTGGGAACGAGTATTCGAAGCATGGGAATAATATGAAAAACATCAGTTAGGTTAAGTCAAAAAAGATACATTTCACTTAATATAAGCCATATACGGGAAGCATTCAGAAAGAAGTTGGGGTAAAATAGGTCGTATACGGCGACCATTTTTTTTTGTCAAGATTTAGTTGTTTTTGTCCAAATCTAGTTCCAAAATTGGCATCTAAAATGAGTCTTATACAGGAACTATTTTTGTCAAGATTTAGTTACATTTTCTTGTCAAGATCTAGTTTCGAAAATGTCAAGTGCCAATCACTCTACTAGCTTGGCCTGTATCTCACCTGACATAACCCCACTGGATTTTTCCTGTGGTGTTATGTCAAAGACACCATATTACAAATCTCCCGTGCCATGGATCTTCATACATTGAATAATAGGATATCTGATACTATTGCATCGATCGCACCAAAGATGCTGGCCAAAACACAGGCAGAATTGGTGTTTTGCGTAGATGTGCTCCGTGCTACTCAGGGTTGCCATTTTAGCGATTTTGTACCTAAAACTAGGTATTTAGAATACTCATTTAGCTACCGTTTGTGCATGCTTTAGCGATAATCACACCTATTTCTAAACATTGGTAACCTAGAGTTTTAGATTGGTGTTTAGTTATTTTCAAGTGATTATGGTTGGCAACACTAGTGCCACTGCTACTAATAATGCCGTGCACAGTTGGAGGTTTACTGATGATCTCACAAAACTTTGTGAGTTTTCCCATAACTCATTTCGATAACGTAAGACGCTGCACACGTTTATAATCACCGAGTGGCCGTGGCTCAGTGATAGAGAATTGGCTTAGTATTCGGGAGGTTGTGAGTTCAGTTCCAGCGGCCGACCATCCTGACAGGTTTTACCTCAGTCATACCAGGCAAATGCCGGGATGGAATCTTCAACTTAGGCCCTGGCCGATTCCTTCCCGCATCCTTTCTCCTCCCCTATCCCGGCCTGAGCCTTACATGGCTACAGGCCATAAGTAATTACAAATTTTCAAAAACGTTTGTTATCAGGGCGAGAATGTCTGGACACCCTGTAAGATCAGTAAGTTTTTTTCGATGTCAATGCCTCCAGGATATATTGTTAGTCATCAAATTGGGTGTAACTTCTTATTTTCCTTGTGTACACATTTCTTTATATTCTTTACTGACTGATTTCTGTAGTATGATTGTATGCGTCAAACCATATACCAGAAATGCAACAGTAAGAATGGAAAACCTTGCCTTTATTTACGACATGTTGTATTTACATTTTAGGTACCTTTGGAAACACTGCTCAACAGAGCATAGCAATTCTCGAGAAGCTGGTTGCCCATCCGGATGTATTGCCACCGAACGTTGAAGAATTTTGTCTTGACTTTGGTTTGGAAACAGATTATGCTTTACTTCTGTATCTGCAGTCCACTTTGCTCTCATGGAATCCTAAACTGGAAGAACAAACTGCTGAAAAAGGTAATAAATTTACAGTTTTAGGCCATTGCCTAACGTAATAATGCACTTGTGCATCTTATGTGCTCGAGTTAAGTTCGGTAAACTGTCAACTTTTTCAAGGCTTTATTTTGTTGTTTCTAAGTGTTCTAATCACTGACTCAGATTTCTCAATTCTGTGACGAGGCATGTTCTGTAAATCATACATTTATCTTTTTCATGTTTCTTTCTAGTTATTTTCTGTAAATCATAGGTTCATTTTTTTTTAAAATAATTATTTGTCTTAGATTGCCTAGGATAGAATCCTTTGGCGAACGTTTATTACTGTGGCGATGATCTTGCAAGTTCCTTAAGCCATAGAGTTAGCTAATTTGTCTATTCCGAAGAAATGCATGTTCAAGTGGTAAATAAGGGTCTTTCAACCTTAACTTCGCCATGTATAAGAAGACAATAAACTAAAGTAAACTAAATTTCAGTTGTTTAACACATTGCATACCCCTCCTCTCTCCCCAAACAAAATTCCATTTACCAACACCCCCTACGTGCAACTATTTTAAGATTAATAATGATATGGACTTCTTTGTATTGGAATCATACTGTGTTACAAATTCAGCTTAACCTGCCCTACTAAATGTTGTAATCGTCTTCTTATATTTCATGTAACAATCTGTTATCGTCTTCAGACAATTTAATCAAGTGTAATTGGATACGTAATAATAATGTATGTATTTAGTGGTACAGGTTATCTTGTTTACGTGTGTATGTACAAAAGAAAACTTTTGTATTGGGATATAGAATTGAATATTTAATGTTAACGATCAATCCAGTTTAAGCATGTGTCAATGGGAAAGGAAATGGACAATGGAATTATGATATTGGAATGTTTTTCTAAATGTCTGACAATAATGGTTGTTATATGATAGTTTCGTTCTTGGATATTGTCCATGTTTTATGATCAACAAAAATATTGGAAATGCAATATTTTATTATGTATTTAAGATGAATTTCGCTTCCAAGAACGTATCTAAAGGAAACTAAATAAGTTCGTTTGGTGATTAAATACTGCTGAAAGGTATTTCTTAAATATTCATATGCAGGGATAGGCGCGAGTCTCTTTTCTAGCGTTTAGTCTCTTTTTTCTTGAGCTTGTCTCTAAAAGTATCTTTTTTTTTTTTGAGGATTTTGTTTTTTCTTTTTGTCTCTTTTTTTTTTAGAATGTCTGTATCTGCTAAGTTTTTTTTGTACATTCATATTTTTTTCTATGCCCAGTGATAAAAGTAATGAGTTTCGGAATGTGATTATTTCCTTTTTTGGTATCATCTCTTCTATATGTGTGGGTGGTTGGCGGGTCTTTTGTCTCCGCAATAGTGTGGTTGAGTGGAGACCCTTTTGTGTTTCTTCGTGTAACTTTCTACTTTCGTGGTACAAATCTCGGCTGAAGTCCTCTTCTATTTTTTCCATATTTCAATCATTAAACTTTATGGCGCCGAGCTTCAGCAAAACGCCCTGAATTATTTTTTTCCTGACGCAACAAAAGTTCTTTACGTTTGGAAGTGTTACCATAGACATTGACAGCTATATCCGAATAAGTAGGTTCTACATAAGGTATTTCAGAATTCACATTGCCCCGACTGTGAGATTCTTTCCCTCTTTCCGCTTTACTTCAATCAGTGGCCATTCATCGCTATTTGTTTCTAAAACATTCCCTTCGCGAGAGAAGGATAAAAAACTGAATGTAAATTACATTTTGTATAATTATGTGTAACTTCTTAAATTTTGTGTAGTTTCTGAAATTTTATGTACATTGTCAAAGTAATAAATGTATTTGGCCATACCCCATCCAGGTCCAGAATTGAACATACATTTTAATTTCTCCTTTATTGACAAAGCTCTGAACTGTTACTGAAGTGAGATGTCCTTCATTCTGTACGTTCATTCAAACTATTTCACAAAATTTATTAATAAATATTGTTTTATTATCACAATTTTAATATAAGTTCTGTTCAATTCTGGACTTAACCGGTCCTTTGGTAGGGGATTTTAACACACATACACACACAAATATAGTCTTTTACATTCACTGGTAATAAAAATTATGGATACTGGTTTCACGTCAGATAGTCTCTTTTTAGTAGCTTTTTCTCTCATTTTTTGTCTTTTTTTTTTTAACATTTTAGTCTACAGAGTCTCCTTTTTTGACCTACTTGCCTGTGCTTATCCCTGCATATGAGAATCACTGATGGCTATGTATTTCTACCTATAATTAAGGTAGATGTGTGAATTTACATATAATAATATATCAGTAAGCAATAGTTTATTTGACGCTATATAAATCATTCTTACAATGCAGGATGGTAAATATCAGATTAATGGGTTCTTATGCCTAACCTAACTAGTATTGATACAGCAGTCATTTACTGGATTGAATATCTTGCTTAATACTGATATATACATATTGAAACCTTACCATTTTCAACACAACAAATAGTCGTTCGCGCTTGAATTTGATTTTTTTATTTATAACCTTTAGGCATCTAAGGCTCAGGCCGGTCTGCGTAGAGGAGGGGAAAGCATTCGGGAAGGTGTCGGCCATGGCCTATGTTGAGGGTGCCATCCCGGCATTTGCTTGGTGTGACAGAAAGAACCTCAGTCACGATGGTCGGCCGCTGGGATCGAATCTACAACGTGCCGAATGCTACGCCAACGCTCGTATCACGGCCCTCGGTAGAAGTCGTTCGCGCTGACCAAGCTATTTTTTTTTAGGCCGAAAAGCACTTCTCCAAAGGAATTGTATCAGATCAGATAAGATCTCGGGGTGACGGAGAGGTTGAGCACTCGCTTTCTTTGCCCCTGGTCATGGGTTCAAATCTCGCTGGGGTTCATTGAGCGGAGTGGTTCGGACCCCACTTTTACCAAAAACTATAGGTCCCGTCCTTAGATTCTCACCAGCTCGTTTAAGGGTGTTAATAATTCACTGACTCAGATAAAATTAATGTATACTGTATGTAACTTGAAATTGTAACGTCTTGGAAATATTTTTACTTGAAATTTAAAATCATTACATTTTAGAGCATGTCGAAGCTGCTTGGTAGGTTTTTCTTTCTTTTTTATTGGGTGAAGCGAATAAAAACGAGTAAATGCTTATACATGCCTATTTTTAAGTAAATAACTGGGATTAAGTGAAGAAAAAGAGAATATACTTTCCATCAGGAGTAATGACTTGTGCTTTGAAAGTAAATGCTCGGAACTTAGAAGCAATTACTTAAATAAGAGTAGATACAAAGAACGTGCAATTCAACTCTCAACTGATGCTAGAAGAAGTAAAAGCAAACCTCAGGCAACAAAATACTTGAGTTGCGGGTAAACACTTTCGAGTATTTGCTTCTTTTTATTCACTTCACCCATTGCATTCCAAGTTCTCATGTATTATGAAACTGTTACTACGTTCTTAGAAATAGATTTTTTTTAAACCTATTGTTTATTTATTTAATTTTACGCATATTTGTTCGTCGCCTATTCAGTTGCTTCTGAATGTTCCTTTTAATATTTTACTTTTTATTTTATTTTATTTTCATAGAAGTGAGGGTAGTGAGTAATGAGGACGAACTCAAAGAGAAAGTGAAGCAAATACTTGAAAGAATCTCCGACAGTAGAAAGGTCTTTGAGTTCTTGAGGACTGTGTGGAATAAGGTTGGTTTTCTTTTCTTTCGTTTCCGTGTGTAGACAATGTTTATTTATTTATTTAGTTAATTTTATTTATTTAGATAGCTTTTTTATTTATTTACGAGCTGTTGATCACGGTCTCCTCCCACACTGCAGGTGTATTCAGTAATTACATGTTTATTTTTCTTTTTTAAAACCTGCATTGGTTAAAAAGCGCTTCAAGTTGTAAATGTCACACGCATGTAGTTGCGTTACGCAACACACTTTAATAGGTAGGGGAGAAGGGGGCTTATTTGAACACGTTGTTGATCAAATTTAATTTTGCTTCCTCACACTCAGAGAATTTGTTTAGAAAGAGAAATAACGTATGTATGGGAACATTTACAGCTCGCCGAAGAAAACGACGTACTTCATTGTCACGTTAAAGCAAGGACAGGAACTGGGAGGCTATCGTTCAAAGATGCCTCCCTAGGGGGTAGATTTGAACTTGGTTGTGGCAGTTTTGAACAAATCCTTAATTAGATTACAAGAACATTTATTTTCTTTGTAAATGCTTCTAAATACAAAAACGGAAGCAGAAGACAGTAAACTAAAGTTTTACTAGCCATACAAACAATATAAACGACGCAGTTGTTAATAAACTTTGAACTTACTTGCGTGCTTGTTTCTTTATTGGTGTTATGAGGATTGCATAAACCGTTACGATTGCATAAGCTTTGAACTCGTAGAAATTTTGTAAAAAACCTTACACATAACCTAATTGAAATTCTCGAAACACTCTTAATAATATAAGCTTTGTTGCAAAATATTTTTTCTTCTCAACAGTAAGTTTTAGCTATAGGGACATAAGCTGGCGCGGTAGGTCCAATTACATACATTTTGTTATGGGAGATGAAGAACAGTGAACAGAAAACAAGGACAATTTAATAATGAAGGAATGTACCTAGTTCGTAGGTTAACATGGAAGAATAAGGTACAGTTCTCTTCTCTCCAAAAAGCTTACAATCTCGTACATTATTTTTTACTTTGGCACACACTATATCAAGTGCTGTACTTCGCCAGGTAACGTACACAAATGGCGAAAAACAAATGATGGTTGTGTGGCATAGTGTTCGCAATTTATAAATGTTGGAGAGAAATTTCGTTTTATTAATTAAAAGTTATTACCGATGTTCTAAGGTGCCCCCTGTTCAAATGTACTCCCCTACTTAATAATTTTTGTTTATTCTAATAAAGTGTTTTATTTTACACTGTACGTTTCCGTTAAAACTATTGAAAATCGCTAAAAAAATATTTATACGTACATTACATAAAACACCCTCTTGCGTTTCATTGTTATACGGTTAATAACTTTTGTTTTTCTTTCTCTGTTAACAACAATCCAAATTTGAATGAAAAATTAAACTTTTTATTAACCTGACATTGTGTTTTAAATTAAAAATGGAAACAATTCATTTATTTTATTGTTACGAACAGTGGAATTACTGTTTCATTTAATTAATTCGCAGCATGGTCATACCCGGTGACTTAAAATACGGCTATGACCTGCTCCTGGACCTAAGGAAGATGTATGCAATGCTCGCATGTAATAACAGACATATTAACTTTAAGATTCATATATATATATTTGTATTGGAGTGTATAATTAACAGGCAAGTTCATGAAATCATCATAGACTATGTCATCTCGTAGTATGGTGTTGGTAGAACAAATCAGGTAACTACTCCACGTGCTGTCTCCCGAAGAATTGCTTTCGTGTTCTAGTTTTCGATGATGCTGAGTGACTATCTCGAGCTAGGATTAGGAACAGGGTAAGTAGATTAGAATTATGTAGAAGGTAACATCGAATGGGTGTCAACCACCCGAGTCGTCAAAATAACCGGGTATAGTACAAACAAGTGGATGCTATAGCACTGTGGATGCTATGGTGGTTCGGACAACTGTACCGTTGTACCTTACACACTTCTAACCTACATACTCCGTTCCTAGCCTTAGCTCAGGATGATGATGGCGGCTCAGAATAATCGAAAACTGGGACGTGGAAATATTTTTTCTGGGCTGTTTCATTTGTGTACTTTCCAGAGAGGGGGAAGATTTTCTCAGACTCGTAGAATGCCGTATTTTACGTCCATTCATATCCCAGATTGGGGGTATATTTAAAAAAAAACAGTCAGGGAAGATTTTTACAGAAAGGGGGAAAATCACTACCATTCTCGGCTACAAAACAAACACCGATACAGTGCGTGTATGTTAGTTCCTGTTTGTTATTCCACTTACGTAAAATTTATCCTCTGTTTAAACTACAATAGATGAAAGAACAACTAAAGGGGAATTGAATTGAAATTATTTATGGCCTTGGATAGGGGAGGGGAAAGGATGGTGGAAGGTATTGGTCAGGGCCTAAGTTGAAGGTGTCATCCCAACTTTTACCCGGTGCGACTATGGAAAAACCTATCAGGATGTTTGATCGACTACTGGGATTCAAGCCACATGAACTGTTGAGCATGTTGTGGGAGTTTAGATACAGTTGATCAAGTTGCTGTGACTTTACCAGATGCAGGACTTCGCGTATAAACAAAAAACATTAAACTGCAATTTTGCATATATTTTTTTGCTCTTAAGTTTACCAGAATCATTTATACATGAAGACGGCATCAGAAAAAATAAAATAAAAGAAGTACAAGGTCTAAGCATGTACTAAGAAATAATAATAATAGGTTCCAATTCTATCAGTTCAATGTATGCTAATTGACCCATAGCATTAACTATCAGAGAATCATTTGTTTTGTTGAAGTCAGATCTATTAAAGGACCCTGGCAGTCTCTTCTGGAAAGAAGTAAATAAGCGACGGAAAGATGCAGTACATCAAAGCCAATAAGAAAATTAAATTTGCAGTTCACCCGCCGTCTTTGTTTACATACAAAGACCGCCACCTATTGACGTCACAGCGTTATTCTTAACGGTCTACCTTAATTGGACTCTCGCCAGATGCTCAGTTCTCATTCAACCAACCTTCTTTTGACTCCTTCACATGTAATTAAGAAGTCTACTTGTTTCCTAATGAGACTTTGTGTGTACCTGAGGACATGTGATCGCATCGAGTGAAATATAGTTAGTTCAGCTATCTTTTAGTAACCGGTCCAGGTAGGACCTAGGTTTTTCTACATTATTATTTTTAATTTAAGAACCCAGTCCTTGTCGTCCAGGGGTTAACGTCGCGGACTTTGGTTCGCCAATGAGTAGACACACGGATTCGAACTCGACTGTTGATCATCCTAATAGGTTTTCCCAGTGTTTTCCTCAGTTTCTTCAAATGTCGGGATGGTGCCTTAAGTTAAATAACCAAGTTGCTCATCTTGTCATCTTGAAACTGTTTGTCACAATTTTTGTTGATATTGATAAAACTATTAAATGATTAAACTGTGAAACAAATAGAGCAGTGGTTCCCAACGTATTGCACTCGGGCACGAACGGCTAGTGACCCTGTCTTACAAGCACAAAGCTTGCCGAAGTTTTGAGAAACGCTTTAACAATTCACGACGCTTCAACACTAGGTTGAGAATTGAATTGATTTGTAACTAGCCCTGGGAGATGGAATGTGGTGTTGATGGCCTTATTTCAGGTACTATACCATCATTCGCCTTGTGAAACGGGAAAACTATAAAATCCACCGTTTTTCAAACCTACTCACTGTCGATGACAAATTGATTTGCGATTTCAGGTATTTTGTTCTCAGTGGGAAACAGAGGAATGGGAAAGATAGCATCTGTGCACTCAGAGAAGGTAACTATCCCAGCAGTGGTCTTGTGAAACAGAAGAAGAGCAGAAACACGTAAGTTTGTCCTCATCGTATGTCTGCACAGTGCTGTTCTCAATTCTGTATGATTGCTATTGTCAGGCATCTTTCCTCTCTCAGTGCGAGCAACAAAAGAACGAGTAAAATGGCATCCCTGGCCTGATTTAAAGTTACATCTCGGTCGAATTTGTAGTCAACCAATTTCTTTTTTACTAGTTTGAAATAACTATCTATATTTTGATAGTTTAACGTATACAAGAAGGGGTAAAAAGCACAATATAGAAATTTAAGAAATTAGAGTTTTCTGAATGGCATCGTAAAAGCGAAATGCCGGGATGATACCTTAAGACCCTGGCCGCTACCTTCCCCTACCCTGTCTCGGCATGAGCAACAAATACCTAAAGGCCATAAATACAACTAAAAGATAAGAGAATGGTGGCAAGTGGTTTACTTATTTTTATTTGTGTTTATTTTTGTTTTGAATATATATTTATCTTTTGTAAATGGTAATCATCTGTTATCGTTAATTACTTTTTAGGTTAATTTTTATCACTATGAGGTATACTTATGCTTGCTGGACAACTTACACATCTTGGCATCGAAACTGAAGTGTGAAATGGTTGCTCAAAAAGAATATCTGATGGCGCTGCTGTTTCTGAAGAAGTATCAAAGAAAAAGGTAATTCATTCGTTGGTACTTCCTTTTAATTATTTGCTAGCTGAAGCGTCAAGCAAAGCAAATGAAGATTATATTTTTTTACTCCTTTTATCACCATCAGTATCAGTACTTGAATATACCAAATATCTTTGGAGTAGAGCCTCTTTCGTAATATCAAGTATGACTGGAATCTGTTCAACGATTCGTACATGTTCTGCCCATATGCATTTTAATCCATAAATTTCGTTGTCACAGAAATTGCAAAAATCTTAAAATTCAACATGAAACGTAGGGGAGGATATTGACTTACCCTGGATAAGTTCAGGAGTTCCACTGGAAACAAAATCTAGCCCAGCAACTCGAACTGATAACGGTGGGAAATGTTCATCCTAACCACCCCAAGACCAACCGGTCTATCGGTCCGGGAAAGTTTCACATTTTATTGCTTGGTCCCGGGAGTGTTTAGAACTGTCGTGAATGTATAATTTTTCGCCGCGGGTGTCTGTTACTAACATTCTCCCGTAGAGAGAGGAAGAGCGTTTATTTTCTCCTATTGGTCAGTCGCGTGGAACCAAAACCAATGACAACGAGTAGCTTTCTTCACGGGCTTCCAACCCTGTAGTAGCAAGAAGCGTCAAGCAGACTCGTAAGCGTATGAAAAAGACGATGGGAGGTTATAACTTTTGCATTGTCAAAAGTCACCAAACTTGGTTGTGGCTTTCTGTAGACATCACTATATCCCCACGCAGACTCAACGAAAAAATTTTCATGGTAAAATCTTCTAAAAGCAAGTAATTGTCATAATTTACACTGTATATAGCGTAATGATAGTGCTTCCTCCGAAAAATATATATCCATGCCTTGGATCGATCCGAGGTCCTTACGCGATGCAGCCCTAATCGCTAACCACTACACCAGGGGAACAGCCGAAGTTTATGGTTCATAATGTTAATGTTTTGTCATGGTTTATACTTACTCATTAACTGAACATTATCAGTAATTAGCATTAATAACACAATTCCCAAATTTATGGTAGACTAGGTTAGCTCCTGTAGTACTATATTGGTTGAATGGCCAAACGGTTGGGCTCAGGTTTGAGACAGCTGGGTAGTGGTTGACAAAATTGGAAATGATCAACTAACCGTAGCTCCCATTGGCAATCGGTTGGGCTTTAGTTGGTCGTATTTCCAACCATTTTCCAACAGGTCCCATGGGCGTGTGTTGCAGGTCCTGAGGTCTTTCGAAAAATCAATCTTCTTTTTCTCCACTTACGATAGAAATATGCAGTTGGTGAGTTAGAAAACAAACCTGGCTGTGTGGGCTAAAAATTCCAAGAAAACAAACTACAGTGTGTGGTTCAATGATCCAATGTTTTCCCGAGAACATTAAACTATATAGGGACTAGTCATCGAAACTTACACGTAGCTTGACCACATTAATAAATTAATTTATTTTTAAACTGGGAAAAGCATCGTTGTTTTTAATCAAATTTCTTAATTGCAAATACCGAGCGGCCGTGGCTTTGCGATAGTGTTGGTTCGGGAGGTCGTGGGTTCAATCCCAGCGGCCGACTATCCTGACTGAACATTTCCTAGGATTTTTACTCAGTCTCACCAGGCAAATGCCGGGATGATACCTTTAACTTAGGTACCTCACATTCTTCCTCTATCCCGGCCTGAGCCTTTAGATGCCTAAAGGTCATAAATCAAATTATATTCTTAATTGCTAGTGAATAGAAAGGAAATTGTTATTCTTGTAACTGTGCTTTAAAGACAATTTGTTTAAAATGAAAACATAAACAAATTATGCATGAAAACAATTTCATGGACTACAGTGTTGAGATGTAGTTGAGGTGTCGTTGGAAAAATCTTTGGTAGACTATCTTAGAGCCACTAGAACTGGTCTCGAAATAACGGGAGTAATATCCTATGATGAGCATATGGGTTGCATTGGTTACGCGCGTGCGTGATAGTGCACAGTTGTAGCTTAAAGCAGTTTGCATCAAGCGTAGCAGAAGTACTTTCAGACCTTTGTCATAGTTACCATAGCAACCATAACAAACTTTCAGTGGTACATATGGACTGCATAGTTGGTACTAGCTGCATACTGTTCTATCATTTATACATACAATTAAACCTGACTCTCAGACGTCGTGCTCCCAAATTCAGATTTTTTTGTAAAATAATATGCATTTTACGTAAATTTCATACCCAGACAGACCTCGGACTCCTCTCGAAGGCACTATACCCCCTCCTTTCCCCTGAAACTAACTTCTGGGTACGTGCCTGCCGACTTTACTTTGCAAATACCAATTTATAACCAAAGATTGTTTAATTTTATTTTTTCTTTTGCTTTCAGTCCACCTACTGATGAAGAAATGAATGCCTGGCGAGATGTTTTCCCCCTCTCAAAGTCGTTTCCAGAAATTGCGCGGTGGAGATTACCGTATTATGTAATCAACAGTAAAGAACCTGATATAATTCGTAAGTAGCTGTTTTTAAAGGCTTTGAACTAATTTTATAACGCTACGAATTTTTATTACGTGTGTTAACAGGAGTACAGTAACACAAGTGGTAAGGTGAGCCTTTTTTATTGTATTGTTTTTGTAGGACCGCTTACCTATTTTCGTCTGCGCTAAAATTGATTGATTTTTACTTAGGAGCGCGTGATTTTTTTTAACTCTGCCGTTTGGTGGCTCTGGTGGCGACTACTCGAGAGAACCAGCGACTGATATAGGGGCGCCAGTCACCTAGCGGCAGGGTTCAAAATCACGTGCTTCTTGGCGCTGACGAAAATAGATAGGTGGGATAAATCTATCTTAATATTTATCTATGGTCTAACAATACAGAATCACAACAACTCTAAATCAGTAGTATAGCCGTCTCCATTGTGAATGACTATCTGCCACCGTTGAGGGAGGACTGTTGTTTTTTAGTTGAAGAAATCAATTAACCAAGTTTTCAGAGCAGCTTCATCAGAAAAGACATGCTTCTTAATGCGGTTCGAGAAAGAACGAAAAAGGTGGAAATCTGTCGGCGCAAGGTCAGGGGAATAGGGAGGATGCAGAGGAGTTTCCCAGCCGAGTTCTTGAATAACTTCTTTGTTATCGTCAATTAAATCATGTGGTACCCTTGCACCCAATTTCTGTATCTTACCCATCGAATGCAAATGGCGCACAATAACTGAGTGAAGTGTTATTAACGTCTTAAACGAGCTGGTGAGCTTCTAAGGACGGGACCTACAGTTTTTGGTAAAGTGGGCTCCGAACCACTGCGTTCAATGGACCCCGGCGGGATTTGAACCCGTGACCACGAGCTATCTAACCTCTCGGCCACGCTGAGGTCTTGTCGCACAATGGTTGCGTGGTCACATCCATCGGTTGCCAGTTCCCGCGTTTTTTTGACAGGAATTTTCGTGATTTAAGCGATTTTCATCAAAACCTGATGGTCTTCTTGAATTCACGTGGGTAAGTCAAATTATTGTTCCTGGAACCGACGAAACTATTTTCTTGCCGTACTTTCAGCAATGGCGTTAGCCCCGTACACAGGACAAATTGCTTTCGCAGCTGCTTCACTTGATCCTCGGTTAAACTCGAAGAGCAGAATGTGCCGGAAATGTAAACTTCCTTTACTGGACACTCCATTTAGTTTCGTCAGCAAAATAGAAATACACTGTTTTCATGAACACAAATACTACAAATTAAGCAGTAGCAATGGAGTAACTGACAACGAGCTCTTGGCAACGCAATGTTATCAACCATAACACAGCGCTAGGAATTTATGTACCAATCCAAATACATTCATGTTTATTACACGCGGAGGCCGTAGATCAAAATTACACCATTGTATTTAGGTACAGACGTGTTTTAAGCCTCCATTTCATGTTGGAAAAAAAGTTTTATGGTTTCTGCAGTTTTATTTTTTTTACTGAAGACTTCTTTAGAAAAACCGAATACGTATATGAAATTTCCTGTGGGCAGCCTTTGCTCAGTGGTAGAGCACTCACCTCTGGTGCGTGGGGTGTCCGGTTCTTTCCCTGCGTGTAGGCTTTGTGGTGCTTAGCCAAAGTTGCCTAAAGACCATGAAGGAACGCCAAACTTCCAGTCTCATGTCAGGTTGGAACACACACACTTGCACAGCACTAATCATATAAGATCATCCACCAGATTCACATGTTGACAGAACTGTCAGAACAACTTTATACAGGGTTGCCATCAATCAGGGAATTCAAAAATTGTGCGAAAAAATCAGGGAAAGGACATAGTTTTTCGGTATTTTATCGGGGAAAAATATGAGTTTTCGGTATTCATGAGAGAAAAAATATGATTTTTCGGCATTTCGTCAGGGGAAAACTTATTTTTCTCTATTCGTCAGGAAAAACATGTTTTTCTTTTGTATTTTATCAGGAAAATCGTGGAAAATGTGATTTCTTGGTATTTCATCAGGGGAAACGTGTTTTCAGTATTTCATCAAGGAAAACAGGGTTTTCGGTATTCATTAGGAAAAAAAACTGTTTTCGGTATTCATAAAAAATCGGGGGAAACCATGGTTTTTCGGCAGAGCACGACACAAGATCGAATGTAAAAAAGAGAGACTTCAGAAAAACGACCACAAAATGAGCGACCAACTAAAAGGGCGACTACTGAAAGAGCGAATGACAAAAAGAGCGACTACCGAATGCCAAAAGAGAAAATGACCTTTTTACGCGGGGCCGTTCGGTCTCGGGTCTTTCTGTTCTCGCCCTTTTGTCCGGGCCCTTCGGACGCGATACCGACTCCACAAGCGTATAACAATTAAAATAGGTGCACATACATTGCATGATAAACTCTATTATTATTATTTAGTGAGTTGATTAACACATAGATGTAATTTTGTAACTATAACCTCCATCATAAAACTAAAGATTCTTAAATTTTAATGTTAGGCTATCAGCTTTTGTCTTCAGATCTGGAAACTCCCAGTTCTTCGTTAGGAACCCCCTTTCCTTTGTTCTTTTTCACAAAGAAATGCGCCTTTTAGCACAGGGCCGCACGAGAAGATACATTAAAAATTTCAAACGGCTGCCATTTTGAAAGTTTTAGTTTGATCATGCTGAGTTTTACACACAACTAAGTTATTGTAAATACCTAGATTTGTTCCGATCGGTTCATAATTGAGAAATATTTTAAAAGTTCAAATGGCCACCATTTTGAAACTTTTCTTCCTATCATGAACCCATCCAAGATATTTAGACAAACAAGTTTCTTTCAATCCGCTAAATTTACGGCAGTTTTCTCTCTCTCTTCTTTTTTAGTTTTCATGTCAGGGGGTGACGATCGGAGAAATTATATAGAAAATTAAAACACTTATAAATACTCTTACCTAAGTTCAAAAGGATAAATTGAAATTCAGTAAATACAAGAATGAACTACATTTATCTTTTATTTATATTTTCACCACCGTGAAGTAGTTTTACTTAACATTTGGTACTTAACGTAACATTTGCTGAAAAGATCATTACATATATCAAAGTTACTACTATTTCGAACTAGTTGTTTTCAAGAATGTAATACACAAATAACTAAAGTGATAAAACTGAAGTTCTTCACGACTATCGTTACCCTATGGTATCGCAACAAAACGAATCGATAATTTCTATCATTCAGATATTTTGACCTCTTTGAAGTAATTGCAACCATCAAAGTATTCCTAATTTGTAATAATTTTGAGAAGCCAGTTAACATATCCTGTTTATTGAAAGCGTACAATTTCACCATTAAACAACAAACAATTACTAACAATTTTAGATAAGCGAACATTCATACAAATAGATAGTTAGGATCCCTCGTTATAATAGTGAGGTGGCAACACTAGACGCGAACGTAGTTTACCGCAGTTATCAAAAATCGTTCGATTGTAGAGAAAAATTGTGGCTATCTGCCTGTAACTGCAAATCATAATTTTAAACTGAACTTAAAACATATTTCTAGGCAACAAAATGCTAATTATCATCCAATATGATGATTTAGGCGAACGAATGAATTTAAAACAAACTAAATTTCCAATTTATAGCCGAAATAAAGGTCAAATCAAAAGTGCAGCAGCGCTCTTTCACGCTAACATTAACCTTCTCTACACTCTTAAATAATGCGTTAAACTAGCAACAAAGAAGAAAAATATGAGTTTTTAAGTAAGAAATACAGTATTTAACAAAGAATTAAATTGGCTATGCACTGTTATGTAATGTAAATGGTCTTTTCTGTTGACTTAGCTACTATTTCTATGTAGTGCAACCCTAATATAAGAAACTTCGTATTCATTAAATATGCCTATTGCCTAAAATACAGACGTTCGTGACGTCAGAAAGCTATTACATTTTTCATTGTTTAAGATTTCAATAAAATGAAACATGGTTCGGACAGCGTTATTCATTACTAGACCAAGCGCCATTTCTTAAATATGGTGTATTCTGTTCGGAAATACGAACTTTTTTAAAAAAATCACTATCAATGTATGGCAACGGTTGCCAAGAAATATTCCTAAAGATTAAAAAAGTGCTCATGAACTGTAGACTTAATTATCTCAAAACGAATTTTTGGCGCTTGGTCTAGTGATGCATAACGCTGTCCAATTATGTAAGCAAAATCTCTAAATTACGAAACTATGGAAATTATTCGAGCTCAAATGGAAAATAAACAATAAAAATATTCTAACATTATTGATTATTGGCTGGCGTTAAATTAAACATAATTTGGGTTTTAGTATTATTGGAAGCTTTCTTACATTTTGTTGTTTTTTCAAGTATATTCATTTGTGATAACTAACACTTGTACTCGTTACCGAGCGTACTCTGATAAAGTGAAAACTACTCACCGTAGTTAACTACAACACAAAACGTAATCCATTGTTTCAATATTAGAAACAGGTGGTTTTACCATGGCATGTTGGAAAAAACACAATTGTTGTAGTAGTTATAACTTATCCTACACCAACCCAAGACTCCCTATCTATTCAGATACAGTGCCGGCTGATGTGAACAGCTGATGAAACAAACTCTTGAGAAATAAAGCATTTTTTCTACAGGTAAGTAGCCGTGCATTTAAATAAAATGAAATCAGTCGCATGTGAGAATGGATTTAACCAATAGAATCTAATTAAAATGTAAAGGATCGTTCGAAAACAAAATTACTGTTTTTGATTTCCTACTGAATTGAACAAGTCACCATAGGACCAAAATATGTCTTTTGGAATTAGCCCTTTCGGTAGTCGCTCTTTTTGCCATTCGCCCTTTCGGTAGTCGCTCATTTTGTAAGTCGGTCTGTGTGTTAGTTGCCTTATTTGTAGTCGCTTTTTTGTCGTTCGCCGTTTTTATATTCGGTCTTTTGTCGTGGAACCAAATATTTCTCTCATCCAAAAGTCCATATCTCATCCAAGATTTGAAAATCCACCCCTTTTATGATGTTAAACTTGTAAACATGTTTACATAGATTTTAGAAGCTATGCAAACAACGTGACAGTTCCAGCCCCTCTGATTTATGAAACTATACTTAGAAAATCTCTGTCTCTCTCTCTCTTTTTTTTTTTTTTTTTTTTGTGTGTGTGTGTGTGTGTGTGTGTCTGATATGGATTTTCACTTCTCATCCGGCCACCTGGTAGAGCATTTTTTTAAAAAATATAATTATTTTTTCATATAGTTTGTATATTCTATTAATAGCATCCTGTAATTCATTTTACTACCTTTAGTGTATAAGAGTACTCAGATTTGTAAATCTGTCCGTAGTTACGATACGCAAAAACGAAATCAGAGAAATCTGATGTATCATGTGAGGGAATTTGAAAACCAGTGACAACCCTTTTATAGTATCAATAAATTGCGTCTAAAAGAAAGGGTTCTCACTGACCTGGAAATGTTAGGGAATATTATATATGAATTTTTACTTCTCTGAAGGTATTTTAAACCTTCGTTTTACTATTGCAGTCATTTCTTATGTAATGTAATAAGATATGCCCTACAGAGGTGGCGATCCTAGCAACAGAAGCCAGTGTTTGTATTATTATTATTTTAAATCAGGGTTTCCACTGACAAACAAAATCTATGAAATCGTTGACTTGGTTAGAAAATAACACCAACAGCACTTTTACGTACATTACGACCTAGCGGAGAAGAGTTCAAAATGTTTGCGAACATTTCAGTAGCAGGGGTAAATGTAGAACACACGTTAATAAAATCACGAATTTTTCCACCAGATCATTTTTTTTGTACGCGTATGTATTTGTGCCTTATTGTGCCCCAGCGTAGTGGTAGTAATTCTTTAAGATTTCAAGCATTTTTTTTTTTTCAGTCTCTGTAGTGGTGATATACTATATTTTATTTTTAGAATTGTTACATTTTTAATCTACTTTCTACTGTTAGAGCAATTCAGAAATTCTTCCTAGGCTCAGTTATATGTAATGTGTTATGGTAGAGATCAATTAGACACCTTGAACACCGTATACGAATTCCAATAATAAATTTTGTGTTACAGTAAAGTTGCTTTTTGCTTATGAAAATATAAGATTTAACAGAAGTAAAATGTGTAATAACTCCGCAGTCAATCTGTATGTGTTCTATGAAGTCGAAATATTATTCTTGGCTCAGTGCAGCTTCATAACCACAAAATCACAGTTGTATTTCTAGAAAAGAAATTTGTATTAGCAATTGCAAAGGAATGCTCTAACTTTTCGCTTGCTGTAGTACTTTTGCAGGCTAAGCAAGAGCGTCGGAGAGTTCTCGTGCGCGATTTTATATTTTAATTTGGAGAATTTGCTTCAATTTTCATACAATTCGTCACTAATAAAAGAATAATGTGAAAGATTACCGAGTCTGTCTAAGTTATATTTGAAACGTCACTTCAGTAATTAGTGTGCAGTTCACCGTTTTTTTTTTTTTTTTTTTTTTATGTATGGATGAAGATTTCTAACGAGGCTGTGCATGCTTTGAATTATTTTGGAAAACCTCTATTTGTATATATATATATATATATATATATATATATATATTTCTTCCTTTATCTAACTAACTCTATGGCTTACGGAACTCGCAAGTTCATCGCCGCAGTAACAAACGTTCGCCATTAGATTCTATCTGGGCAATATCAAGCCAGTTTTCATCACGAACATCTACTTCTCGAAGATCTCTTCTAATATTGTCCTCCCAACGACGTTTCGATCTTCCCAATGACCTCCTTCCAACCAGGATAGAATATAATCCTCGTTTTTTCCTTTATCAGATGAATTAATTTTTTTGTTAAAATTCCATCGTAACTTACTCTTGCACATAAGGTGCTAGTTATCAAGTGCGGTGCCAGTTATAAAAAATAGGCGCTCTATACAAATTGATATACAGAGTGGACAGAAATTAGGGGTCAAAACTCTAAGAACTAAAAGTTACGATCAAAATAAGGAAAAACGGTATCTTCGTAATTTGTCAAATTCCGCTTAGTTTTGGAGCTACAGGCTTCCGAAAACGAGGGAAAATGATTTTTGATCGTAATATTTCCTATACAGTTAACAGTATCAAAGACTTCGAAACTGCTTGATCGAAAAATGTATGTTCCAAAATTGTACCCACCCCCTAAAGAAAGTAAGAAATTTCCCGAAATTCTCTGAAGTAAAGATAGGTCGAAATGGTTATGAATTTGGACAACTTGCGTGCTGGTAACAATAATTCGTTTGCGCATGTCAATATATCAGATAGATTACCTTTGTCGAACAATTTTTGTAAATATACATGGTTGCATAATCAGCAAGGGTTGATTGGCATACAATGAACGACCGATTGATTTGTTATCAGTGAGAGAAAATGTTATTGCCACGTTGGATGGCGATGATTAATTAGTTACGTACTGCAGTATAGAGTTGACGACCGCAGTGCTCACAGGCACGAGTCACAGAGTTCTGAACTTGAATTCCGGCTGGGAAACAACTTTGTGAACGTTGAAAGCAGAATAGCTGAATGAAACTGCAATGGGTTGAAATTGTTGGTTACTAAAATAGTCCATAAAAATAAAAGTTCGTACCATTTTCTGTTGGGTGAAAATCATGACACAGTAATGTATCAGATTACGATAAAATATGAAAGAAATTCGAGACGTGGATATTATGACAAACGGCCTTGTGTCCATCTTGAATAAAGAAAAATACAGCTTTCTGACTAGACTGATTCTACTTGAACAACAAAAATAAATTAAAGTGTCTATTCATTTAGAATCAACTCTTGTGTTAAGAAGTTCAGTTTTGGTTTAAAATTAACTCCTGCATGCATTCTGATCTTGAACTGCAGGTGTTTTCATTTCAAACCATTTTAAAATATTCAATCTAAATCTTATGCAGTCAAGGTTAAGATAAGATCAAATGAATTGTATGGGGGGTTAACAGCACTATGGCTCACGCCCTTCCCGGGCAATCAAGGTTATTTTATTCTAAAAATATATATATAATATAGATCACAAATCAATAAGAGGTAATTATCATTATAAAGCGATGATAGCCAAAACTTAGGTCCAAGTAAAAAAAAATATGTAAATTTTGTATTTTTGGGCCATTTTAGTAACTAATGACTTCGGTCCGTCTCGAGCCCATTAGCTGTTAAGTCTCTAAAATCTACAAACAAACATCCATGCCCCCGCCGGGAATCGAACCCGTGACCTTCGAGTCGCTAGCCTAACGCCTTAGACCACACGGCTACCCGGTCTTCTGAGGTCCAAGTGTAAATTTGTGTAATCAAAATATGTTCTTGTTATTTTGCTACAAAATGCGAAATTTCCGTATCCCTATTTATGGCCTTTAGGATTCTATGGCTTAGGCCGAGATAGGGTAGGGGAAGGGATGCGGGAAAGAGTCGTCCAGAACCTTAGTGAAAGGTACCATTCTAGCAATTGCCTAGCAAAACTAAGGAAAAGTCATCAGTGGGGATGGCTAACCTCTGATATAGAAGCAAGAACCTCCCGAATGCTAAGCCAACGCTTTAATAACTAAAATGAAAAATAAATTCTGTTATCGTGTGCTGACATATATTGTTGCAGTGACTGTTTTTGTCATTATTCCTAAGTTGTTATAGAAACCACAACTGAATCTTATGTTTTTTAAAGGGAATCAGTCCAAGAGAACTCAGACTTACTTATGATATAATAATCCGGCTGTTAACAAAGTATCTGTCAAAACTAATTAACAATATGTATAATTAAACATTTGAAAAACGGAACAAAAGAAGGATCTCAACAAATGAAACGGTAGTATGGCGCAAGTTTTGATGGTGGATATGGAGGAAGTCTGTTTCTTCTGATTCAAGATCGTCACCAAGGATAATACAAGAAGACAAGTGTGGAGTTGATGCTCTTTTGAAAATGTGATCCAAATGTGAAACTTTAATAGATTATTCAAATTCTGTGTGTGTGTTACTGTTTTCCTGATATTAAAATTATAGTAGTAGTTTCATGTAGAAACATGTTGAAAGTGTTAACTGCCTTTTTTTCTTTTAACGCAGATAGAGAAATCAACTTTTCAACGTACAAAACATGGTTGGATGCTGCGCACATGTTTAAGATGGATACGAATGCAGTATGCGTGTATGCGATTCAGAATGCAGTAAGTATCAAGTGTATTTTTCCTCCCGTATATTTTGTTTCTTCTACCTCTTCGTCTTCACAGTCTTCTTCATTTGACTTGTGAGTGCAAAAGTTCGGATAATGTTTTCTCTCCCTCTATTTGTCGATCCATCCAGAGTTAGGGTCAGACGTCTTTTGTTCGGCTTTAATGCCAGTGGTAGTTCCCAAATGGTTGGATATATACCGCTTCAGACAGGCATGATATTTTTTTTTATTTCTGCTGCATAGGAGAGTATGACAAAGATATTCTGTCTTTATACGAGGTTCGTTCAATAAGTCCTTAGAAAAAGATAGAAAAGCTAATTATTTTAGGTAGATTTTTTGTATTTTTAAACATAATCTCCTTTTAGCTCGATACACTTTTCCGAGTGTTTCTCAAACTTTAAGCCCTCCAAAATGTGTGATTTCGGAAGGTCTTCAAAAAAGGCATCTGTTTGGGCGATGACCACCTCGTTCGACGTGAATCTTTCTCCGTCGATCCGGTTTTTCAAGTTTGAAAATAAAAAAAAAGTCACTGGGGGCCAGATCTGGTGAATATGGTGGATGTTGTAATAATTCGAACTTTAATTCCATAATTTTCGCCATTGAAACTGTGATGATGTGCACTCGTTTCTCCACTCCACTGAGAGCAAATGTGACACCCGTCTTGCCGAGATTTTATTCACACCCAATTTTACGTACAAAATTGAAAACACTGTACCTTGTGTTATGCCTGTGGCCTCAACTGTTTCGCGCACTTTGATTCGTCGATCACTCAAAACCATATCGTGGATTTTGTCAATCATTACGGAGGAAGTCACTTCCACTGGACGTCCCGAACGATGTTCCTCATTTTTGGATGTGGGGCCACGTCTAAACTCATTTACCCAATTGTAAACAGTCGCAAACACAGCAGCGGATTTGCCATGAACTTCATCCAATTCTGCTTTGATCTCTCTCGTGTTAAGCCTTTTAAATAGAAATATTTAACCACCGCACGAAACTCATTTTTTTTCTATATATATATATATATATATATATATATATAGCAAAAGTTTATTGCTATGGAAATGAAATTACCTGACGGATTTAGCTGAAACTTTAACAGCAGTCTAGTGAGAGATGACGCTAAGAGCAAACCTCTTTCCATTCTACGAGTGCCATCTCTTGGATTTTCTAAGAACTTATTGAACGACTCTCATACCTATTACACGAGCGCCACGGG
>JAGDQP010014844.1:22023-44160 GCA_022664845.1 Lepisma saccharinum | reverse complement strand
CTATCTCCTTTATTTGACTAGCCCAAAAGCTGAAAGTGGCTAGCCCAACCAGCCCAAATTGAGTTCTAACTGGCCCAAAAAAAATCTCGGCTGGCCCAAACATTTGGGGGGCCAACTTCACACACGCGGGTAAATCACTATAATATGGATCTAAATTATATTAATTAGATGATTACCTATAGCATGACTATGTTGCAGTTTTCTAAATATTAAATTCAAAGTAATACACTTCTTTCAAAAAAAAATATTTTTGAAGTTCACCATTTTAATAAAAATTTACTAATCTGTTTTGCCATAAGAACATTCAATCGACTAAAGAAAAAAACTATAACAGCATATTGCAGACACCTCCTCGTAATCACACGTCATTTTCACAATTACAAATAGTGAGACGGGATACACGGTGACAGAAGCCCACAAAATCTGTGCATGGTTGTGCATGTTTCATTGTGCATGATTGAATTTGGTTCACAAGATGGCGTCAGCTATGGTCAACAAGATGGCGGAGGTACAATGCTTTCCCGTCATTTTCTGTTTTGCCTGTTAATGAGAGGTAAGTGTAACTTTTGATTCATTGTGTGTTTGGAGTTCGTTTGAGAATTTCGGGTCGAGAGTTTATTGATATTTTCTGAATCCGTTTTCGGAAATCAACGTCGTTGTGTCTCGTACATTTTCGATGTGTTTTCGAATATTGTTCTGATTCTCAGTTCTTCGAATGAATCAAAGTTGTGCGTTGCCAATTTTGTTTTATTTTTATTATCAATTTGACAAACAAAGTAATGCAATTCAAGTCAATTTAGCTTCATTTTTTTTATTTGAATTTTACTCAAAGAATTGGAAATTGGATCAAGAAAATTCAGTTTTTCATTATTTAACTTGTGTGAGAATTTCAGTATTCCTACAATCAAAGCATTTTTTTTTAACATCAAGTTTATATTCCCTTCAGTGAGGAATATTTGGAATATAATTTCATTAATGAAAATTAATTATAAAGAATATTGTTGTATAGAGTTAATATTGTTGTTTTCGGAAGAGAATTCCGCTTCAGTGTGGCCTTATGTAACTTCAGAAATAAATAGTTTTATATTCTACATCAAAGTTTCGGTACCTTCTAATTTGTATAGAATTAATCTGGTTTAATTATTTTCCATTTAAAAAGTTTAGCAATTTTACAAGAAAATTCTTCGACTGGACTATATCCTTTTTAAAACAATATACGATTCAATTCTCTTACGATTTAATTCATCATGCTCTTCAAGACTTGATTGAAAGTATACGTGAGGTCATCTTTACTGATCTTCGTATACGTGCGTCATGTCAGAAACGGAGCATGAATCTTGTATTATCAAGTAAGTGGAGAAACTAGTCTCTTAAAAGAATTTGAAGAAGAAACTTTACTTTCGTGAAAGAAAAAAATGACTGATTCAAATGTCTTGATATTTAAAAACACATTGCACGCATTTATTGGATTTTAAGAATTAATGTGCATCTCAAAGTAACTTGTACTTGAGTAATGCGCGTAGTAACCTCGTTTTCTGCTCCACTTCTGAAACGATTTTCTTTCCTTTTTTCGACAACTGACAGTAGTTCATTTGAAAAACTATCTTGAAAAAAAATAACCAAGTTCTCTTTCCTTTACTTCTATTGTGTGTTTCTTTGCATCTGAAAAGCTGGCGGATCGCCTTCACAATATCAACGATGACATTTCTATAATTAATACTTCAATTTAATTACACAAATTCCCAGATGATATCTAGAATACAAACCCGGACGCCAGTGGCGGCTTAAAGTTAGCAGGAGCCCGGCACAAATGAATGGGGAAAACTAGAGATCAGTAGGGGGACACACTATTCAAGACACCACTTCTCGCTCACTCAATATTGTGACTTATTAGCCATTACAGCCAAACGAACAAGTAAGAGTCGTGACACTGCGTAATTATAGCGGCAACGACCACCATCGAAATGCTCCATTGATTTATCAAATGGTTAGTCATTAACGTCGACGACCGGTGGGGCCCCCAGCTGTATGCGAGGCCCGGGGCGCGGAAACTACTGGCTATCATGCAAAATTTGCTTTACCAACACTTTATCGATGTTGATCATATCTGCTTTTATCAGAATTGTTATTCATCAATCTTTCCGAACAATATTGCATCAATTATCATCGTATTTTCTTGAGCCTGAGCAAACATGGTACCAGAAAATCTCACCCAGGACCAGAAAAACTTCCTGAAGCAGTTGTGCAATCGTTTCATAAATCCCCCTCACACGTAACATTGCATCATTCATTTCCTATAACAGGACACACTTGCATTTTTCATCTAGTAAGGCTGTGTCTCAGCGACTCCATAAGCAGAATACGTAAGATAGTTTCGAGATTCCCAGCGGAATGGAACAGGATTTCTCAACTACTGTTTCTAAATTTGCATTAGAAAATGCGATTCTAAAAATAAGAGGACAAAACGGGGCTAACATTGATGATGTATATTTAATAAGGGACGATATAGATGCCCTACAGAGTCGCAGCAATGTCTTAGTAGAAGCTTGCGATGAGATAGGTCTAGAGTTCTAGATAAATAAAAAACAAAACACATGAGAACAAGCCGAAACACACTTTGAACTTGTGAGTTCCGTAAGCCATAGAGTTAGTTAGTTAATATAATCATAAACCATTAAACATATTTCTTTCAATTTTATAACTTGCAATATTTCTGCCTTTGTGTAACTAATAATTACTTTCTATATTATGTTTATTGACTGTTGGGATATGTTTTTAAATCATAAAGTAAGTCCATTGAAATGCTAAACCTTTTCTATCCAGAAAATGGGATCTGCACGTCGACTGATATTCAGTATCCTATAAATATTCCTCTCAGTTCCTCTCGTGAATACGTGCGCATACTAAAGCATGTGTGTGTGTTAAAGTCAGAGCGAGAGAAAGAGGCAGAGATAAAGAGAGGGAATAACCTGATTGACCCTCCTGGGCCATTTATTCTTCTGCTTTCATTGCGTTTTCCAGTCGGTGTCAGTGGAGCTTAGCCTGGAAGATTAAATGTGGGAGCCAATCTCCCTCTGGCACTCGCACACACACCTATGGAACCACAAATCGACATTTCATTACCACTTTCATTGGCTGCAAGGTTTACGTAGCACAAGAGGGTAAACAAGTGTCAAACCCAATTTCGACCGCCCAGTTGACTAAAGTACGGAACAGTAATTTATTTCTAAATAGTCCACTCCAAACGCTGCAGAAAAATTGTCACAAAATCAAACGTAAAGTAATCAAACGTTAATCAAATGTAAATATAGTTAAACGAACACACACACACACAAATATATATATACAGATGCTTATCAGAATAATGGAAACACCTGTAGTTGGCAACACGTCAGATGTATGGGTTGGCAGTGGTGTCGTTGCGACCACAGCGCCGGACTGCTGGTGGTGGTGTGTTAGGTCGGTCTCCATACTACGTCAGGCGTCGTGGAACAGGAGTGTGCAGTGGCTGCAGCAGACGGAGGTAGTGTAAAATGGGAGACCTCTCAGAGTTTCAAAGATGGCAAATTGTTGGTGCGCGGTTATGTGGAGTGAGTGTGACGGCAGTGGCTAGAGTGTTAGGTGTGTCGCCAGGGACAGTGTCGAAGGTGATGACGGCTTACACAACACACGGGAAAACCACATCGGGGAAGCGGAACAGTGGGCGGAAGAAAAGCATCAGTGACAGGGCACGCCGGGTATTAAAGCGCATTGTCACGCGGAACCGTCGTGCCACTGCGGCGCAAGTGACGGAGGAACTCAATCAGCACCTCCCCCAACCTGTTTCGACAATCACAGTCCGCCGCGAATTACATGACATGAACTTACGGGGTCGTGTTGCACGGGCCAAACCTCTCATCAGGGACCAGAACGCTTTAGCACGCCGCAAATGGTGCCGCGACCATGCAACTTGGACCGTTGACGACTGGAAACGTGTGGTATGGTCGGATGAGTCGCCATTCACCCTATTCCAAACCACGGGCCGTGTTTATGTGTGGAGAACGCCCAAAGAAGCGTATGATTTGCAGTGTCTCCGCCCAACTGTGAAACATGGTGGCGGCACGGTGATGCTGTGGGCAGCAATATCATGGTTTTCATTGGGTCCTGTGGTCACACTTCGCGGACGCATCACTGCCAACGAGTATGTCGAAATTTTAGGAGACCACTTGCATCCTATGGTCCGGATGTTGTTCCCGGACAATGAAGCCATATTCCAGGATGATAATGCACCCATTCACACAGCTGGAGTTGTTGCAGCGTGGTTTGAGGAACATCGGGTTGAAGTTCAAAACCTCCCCTGGCCCGCCCAATCCCCAGATCTCAACATAATTGAACATCTGTGGTCCATCTTGGAAACACGACTCCGGCGACGATTTCCACCTCCATCCTCTCTCACATAACTGGCCGATGCCCTGCACGAGGAATGGTGTAGTATTCCACTTGCTACCATTCACGACCTCTATGCCTCCATCCCACGTCGCATCAAGGCTGTTCTAAAGGCGAAATATGGCCCGACACCATATTAATCTGGTAAGTTGCACTTTCGTTCAGGTGTTTCCATTATTCTGATAAGCATCTGTATATATTCGTTAGCTACTACTTTTTATAACGTATAGTGTACAACGTAAGTGAAGCGTATTAAAAATAGCATGTAAGTTTACACCTGGTGGCTCGTATTTCCATTGATTTTTGAGGCAATAATTCAAGTATACGTATATGATCACAGCACCGCCCGTGTCGATTGAAAAATTCTCGAATAATGAAAGGTTTTTAGTACATTCCGATCGCTCTCCAATTTGAATAAATGTTTATCGAAGAATTCGCTCAATAATCAAGAATTCATGTAAATTATGTGACCGCAACACTCTACAGGTAAACGTAAGTAGTTACGGAATTATGTAGCTCTACTGGATAATCAAGTTCAAATTCAAATACATTACGTGACCGCTCTTTATTGGGTTGATTAAATCTGTTCCAAAGATGTCAATGTCCAATCAATAATTTTAATATGTAATCTTACCTCAGCATATTTTCCAAACAATTCACCATTGAACAAATAATTCAGGAATATTGTGAGAAAACAGTTCTGTTCAGATTGATTAAATGTTTCTCGAGAAATTCATTATAAAATAAATGACTTTAACTAGCTAATGTGACCACAGAAGCGTTCTGGCTAACTAAATATTTCCCTAAACTTTAATTTTGTAGTCAATGATTGAAGTACAGTACATATCAGCAACGTCACCACAACAAGATTTTCTTTAAAATTGTATTGTATTATTCACTCAATAATTAAAGTATCTTATGCTACCGTTAACACTGTCCAGATTAATTAAATATGTTTAGAGAAATTCATTATATGGTAAATCTACCTAACTTCGTGATATACCTTATTTCGTGATACGAGACATTATTATTCACAGTGTAAAGTATGCGTTATAGATAGAGTTACGTCGGAGCTGAAGAGAGCATTAAAGCTACCTGCGCAACAACATAATACTATATAATTTGATTGTGATTACTATTTTGCTTCAAACGATATCTTCATGTCGGTCTGAGTCTAGTATGCCTAAATACAATAAAATTAATTCAGAAATTACCTTGATATTTGCTGGCTACGATACATTATTATTATAATGTCGTAATAACCTATTAAATTTTACAGCCACCATTTTTCGT
Source organism: Lepisma saccharinum (assembly GCA_022664845.1). Classification (NCBI taxonomy): domain Eukaryota; kingdom Metazoa; phylum Arthropoda; class Insecta; order Zygentoma; family Lepismatidae; genus Lepisma; species Lepisma saccharinum. Next base: position 38,442 of record JAGDQP010014844.1, on the reverse strand, counting down.
CTAAAAAAATGTCCATATTTATGTTCAATCTGAGAACTGACATAAGAGCAGAAAAAAAGTGTGCCAAGTTACTGTTAACAATGTTCGTATCGCTCTTAAACTTTTAAATAAAATAAAACTATATGTTGTTTGGTGAGGATGAAATTTTTGTTTTATTTCACAGCCTTCTTAATGACGAATTAAGTTCCAATGATTCGTACTTCAGCTCGGGCTGTAGATACGTACTTTATTTTTCAAATCATATTTTTGGTGTAGGTATGAATTTGTCCTTGCTGAATATCAAGAATATTTCACCACTACTCGGCTCTGTCTTGTTGCATTCCTATTATGTGACTAAGTCTTCGGCGAAATGTAGCCAACGTTCCATGCGTGCCTAAAGTGCCCTTAAGCCTGTTTGCACCGCTTATAACGTAACTTACATTTGCTCTTCTAATGTATGTATTATCGCGTCCCTAGAGCACACTGATCACATGGACATTTGTTCATTTAACAGTAGAGTGATTTAAAGACTGGAACTTCGATTAAAAATAAGAGAATCGTGTATTAAAAAAAACTGACACTTTACGATTAGATATAGCTTGTTTACAAACATCAGAAGAAAGATATGCTTTTGAAACAAATTGATAGATAACTCATTTTCTAAAAAGTGTTCTAAAAAGACATGATGTACTCACGCTACTGATAAAAAATACAGCAGTTCTGCGTGTTAGTTCTTACACAATTAACTAGACAGTTGAATTAATTCTCCAGAAAACCCACAATAGATTTTTAGTAGGAATATATAATTATTGAAATCACAAGATAAATATTTATTATTATCGTCTATTTACTACCTACTTATCTTTGAGTTTAGGATATTTTTAATGAAGTAAAATGTATGTGAAACTTGAAAATGCTAAACTGTCCAAATTAAATAATCTTTATATTATCCGTTCTTACAAATTTGTTGTTTAAGGACGGAACTTACTATATCTATTTCACATTTGATTGATATTGTAACAAAGTTTATACCATTTGAGCCAAAATATATGCATTGTTCATTCAGATTCCTTGCAGTTTATAAAGAAAAAAAAAAGTAGTTTACATATTAAAACTTGTAAACTCGAATCTACTACAAAAATTAATTTTCATTTACATTCCTTGAATTACAATAAAATTTGTAAATTTCTACAGCGGTTACAATTACGGCAGAAAGGGCGATAATAATTATAAACTGCTTCTTTATTTAACAAATGAAAAACAAGGTAATCGTGTAGTCTGTTTCGCCTAACCAGCGTCTCCAAGATTCAGGGTTCGAATCAGGGCTGGGGATGTATGCTTGAAGATTTTAGAAACTTAACCTAGTACAATCAAGACAGGCTGAAATCAATAGTTAAGAATGACCCAAAAATACAAAGTTTCTTTTTACATACTTTTTTTTTTTAAATTACAAAAGTTTATTGTGTTCTCAGATTTTGTCACGTTAAGTTAGCTCATTTCCTGACTTTACACAATGATGAAATTTTGCACAGTGACGTAAGTCGGATGATAATACAATATTCAATTGTTACTTTAATATGCACTTTATATTTATATATTTTGAAAGCATAATTTTTTTAAAAGTAGAACTCCTTTATTCTAAAATACTAGAATGCAATTATGTTGCGTTTGACTGCTTGCAGAACACTTTAGGATTGGGGTGACGTAACCTCAGCTTGACAAAAATCCGAACACAGAAATAACTTAAAAAAAATAACAAGAAAAACCTTTTTAAAAACATATTTTCACAATGATTCCTACTAAAAAGTGAAAAATAATTTTATTTATGCATGACAAAAAAAGCATGCAGCGCGCCAATTGAAGAATTCATAAAGTCGCTATATAAGAGAGCGCTCTTATGCATTTCTTTTTAGACATGCAGAAACAAATATATTCTTCACTTTTTAATACGACTTGTTTAAGAAAAATATGTTTTACAAGGTTATTATTATTATTTTTCTTTAATAAAGCAAGAAAGAAAGATACTAACAATAGGATATATGTATATTAAATCACAGCCATACTCAGTCCACTACTGGATGAGGCCTCTCCCTGGGGCAATGATATTGGTCTACTGCTCTTACGCTGACCAGACGTGCTGGGAGAGGAGAGCCTAGGGTCTCATTGTGATCCCCACTATCTTCTATTCATAGCAACTTCCAAATTGCATAATAATGCGGAGTGGGCACAATTCCTGACCCACAAACTTTGGGGGAAAAATGACAGCGACGTTAATCGAATCCAGGACCCCTCAATCTGTAGTCAACAACGCCACAAACAATACAATAGCAACAAGTTATACAGAAATAGAAGAGCAGAAACGAAATTAATACCCTTTCAACACTACTGATAAGGTAGCTAGGCTTCATAGCTAAGTGAAAGTAGCTGTTAGTAACAGTTGGTAGTGGAGTGAAGGATTTAGTTTGATAGTCATACAGTTTACATCTCCACAGACCATTATACATACATACATCACATCCTGATATACCTTATTATGATATTTTGGACATCAATATTCCGTAATTGTCGTGGAAGTACACAGGAGCGACTCCGGTAAATGGTGTGCGGCATCGCTTTCTTCATATCACTATATTGAGAGGAACAAAATTGAGGCGTTCCCATGCTTTCTAGAAGTTGTTTATTAGGGGTCCACGGGCTTGCTGAGGAAGGAGGAACAAGATGACTCGGTATAAAATATATATTAAATATGTATAATTACACATAAGCTTATACTAGTTCTGCACTAAATTCTGAATTTTGTTGGAGGGGGTTCGGACATCCCTTCTTAACACACACTTGGCTGTTCCTAACTAATGAATCTCCATGCATAAAAACTTGTGTGTCTCTTTCTATTTATCTAAGAAACATTCATATACGTTTCCCTGATCTGGCCTACGGATTAGTTGTACCCAAATGCATTTCCTGCTGTACTATCTACATACTACTCCGTAGATTATATCGTGTGTCAAGCTTGCCAAGTTGTAACTTCATGGCTTTCATTGTGTTCAGATGGCTGTGTTGAGTGAATTGGAAAAGGAACTTTAATAGGGTTAAAAGTAACTACTTACGAACTGGAAAAAAGAGTTAAAAGTAACTGCTTACAAAATTTCATTTTTGTTTTATGGTGCCCTTATTGGAGCTGATTTGTGACAATAATAACCGTGCATAAAAGAATTAGCTAAATTCTTCTATGACATAAATTTCCATTCTACATGTAGTATTTCCAATATGCCACCACTTTTATGATTTCGTACAGCCTGTTGTACCATGAAACAGACCCACGTGTTACCAGAGCTGAAACGGTTATTCATGTCAATGCTTGGAACCTGGACTGACCCAGAGGGTAAAGGTGCTTTTATTCTTCTCTTATGACATTGGGAGTATGAACAGTGTTTCTGTCAGCGGTGACCAGGAACAGAAATTTTCTCTCTAGAGCACCAAGAATAGGATGCTCAAAAGCTGCTAACAATAGTAAAGACATGGAAAAGGTCTCTGGAAAGAACGAAAATACCCCGGAGGTGTGCAAATTACTCTCTTCTCGCAGGAAGGAATCTATGAATCTCACACAAAAGATATTGATTGATTCAAGCCAATCCAAACCAAATCGAGTCAAGAAAGGGTCGTTGGGTCAAGATTGGGTCACTGGGTCAATTGGCTTAAGATTCGATCACCGGATTACCAACCTATCCTGGTTATTTGGGTCATGACCGTGTTCCCGAGTGAATCAGCTAATTCGAGTCAACTTTCGAACCGGATTACCCGGTCTGTTGCGTCATCCGTGTCAAGTTTCTGGTTCTCGAGTTATCTACGTTCGAGTTAGGCCGAGTCTCCGGGTCACTAGAAGAGACCCTGTTTCAGCTCTGGCATTAACACGTTCCGATACATATTATGGTAGTAACTATGATCTTTATTTTCATGCAGAAATACAAGATGTCAAGGAGCATATCAGGAAATAAAAGACTACCCATTGATCCAGATGCAATTTAAAAACAATAAGAGCAGTGACTGTCCAGGCTGGGAAAAGTATTTCGATCCGTTAAGAACGTAAAGTGATCAAGATGTTTTCAACCACCTTATCTAGACATCTGTAATCTTTTAAGGAATCATGGAATGAAACATGTCTATTTTGTTAGATATGATCTCTACAGGGTGTTTAGTCTGAAGGAAGGGCAGAGAATAGCTGCATAAATGTAGCGAGACTGAATTAAGAACGACCAAAAAGAACATTCGAAAACTAGCCTATAGATATGCTCGCGCTATCCGAAGACGGATAATGGAGGTGTTTCTAGGGAATGGTGGATACGACGGTTTATGAAACACCACAGAGACAATATTAACAAGTTTCAAGGTATAACAGGCTGCATTCCAAGGTACATTAGTTTTTGTACCAAGCAACACTTCGCGACGAGTTTTTCAAGGATAAAAACACTGTTAGAGAAAGAAAAGAAGTGAAATACTGACGCAGTTTAACTCTGAAAACCTCAAAGTTTAAGAGCACAGAGATCGAATCAAGAAAATAAATGTCCCTAAAACTATAACTGTGAAAACGATGGTACAGCAGTGTTCCCTATATTATTAAGGGTGTCGAGAAAAAACAAGGAATGTCACAAAATTAATTGAGAAAAATCAATTTCTAATTCCTTTTCACCCTTAATGTTTAAATTGCTCACTAAATATGTAATATTGTCTCCTGTGGTTATTTCTGAATTTGACCCCTTCGTTCTTTGACAGTTCTTTGGTTCCAATTTTTTCCAATAAGACGAGCTATACAGCACAAAATCGCTAGAAAATGACATTCCCTGTTTTCTTCGGACAACTTATATATATATATATATAGTGAGAAAAGTGACGTGTTTACGCTGTTCTAGTTCAGTTATTTAAAGCGATAGGCTTTTAATGAAACAAATCTGGATTAATCCCAAACCATCAAATTTTATTACACTTCCTTCCTAGACAACTAGAATCGCTTATTGATGTATTCTAACTGCTATGAGAAAAAGATCGTATTCATATTTATTTCATTGTTGTTTTGATATTTTCAAAAATTGAGTTGAGCGAGTACATCGCGCTCACGTTACATGTTCTGATTTCCGCATGTAGAAATTGTAAAAATAAAATCAAGTTACCATGGAAACTTTAACTGAAGCAACATTTTAATATTAATTTTAATAATTTATTAAATATTGAACGTTTTATCAACAAGAAAATTTTGGTTCGAATCAGTTCAGATGCTCTCACCTGATGCAAGAATATGTATTTAAGAGTTGAGTTTCATTACCACGGAAATACTACTGGTCTATGCCCGTCTTAAGTCAATCTTGTTGGAACAAGTAACTATGAGAAGAAGTGTGTTAACAAAATCTTCAATTTTAGACGGGGGCTAGCATGAGGTCCGTATGCTAAAATTTTAGCGGAAAGTTTCTCTTTTGATTAATTATTATTAACCTAGTCATAGGCACCTTGAAAATAGATGTAGTGAACCTGACACACAGTCCATTTCCAAGATGGCTTCTGAGTCCAATATGGTCGTCTTATTTCTGTACCAATTCGCAGAAATATTTTTGTTAGCCGATTTATTTCAATCCTGAAGCAAAGTTGGCTCTGTTCACTATTTTGAGAGCCCTGCCTAAGGGTTCATGAGTTATACTATCTAACTTGCCCTTCTTACATACACTATGTGATGAAAAGTATCCGGACATCTCGCGAAACCTCTGTTTATCATAAGGGCGACATAGTGCTTTCATCTACCCTTTGGAACATATGGTCAACGATCTCAGTAGCCAGAAGACACGAGACAGCAGAGTGGGATTTTCTTAGGAGCTCAGGGACTTTCAACGTGGTCAGGTGATTGACTGCTACTTATGAAAGAAGTGTGTGCTCGAGATTTTAACTCCCCTGAACATCTCTAGATCTACTATTTCCGATGCTATAGTGAGGTGAAAACGTGAAGTGACTTGTGCAAACAAACACTGTGCAGACCATGTTGACCTCTGAAAACCGTCGAGTATTAATGAGGGTCGTGCAACGTAATCGCAAATCATCCATCACCACCATCACATAGGAATTCAAAACTGTATCGTGATCAACTCCAGGCACCATGACTGTTTGGCGCGAGGTGCGGAAACTTGGTTTCCATAGCCAAGCAACTGCCCATAAGTCATAAATCACACAGGCAAATGCCAAACGTGTGGTGTAAGGAGCGTCAAAACTGGACCATAGAACAGTGGAAACCCGTAGAACAAAGTGATTAATCACGGTATACAATGTGGGGATCCGAATAGTAGGGGTGAGTGTGCCAAATGACTGGTTAACGACATCTACCAGCCTGTATAGCAGTGACTGTGAAATTCTCTTGTTGTAGGGTTACAGTCTGGTAATGTTTCTCTAGGAGGAGTTTTGGCCCCTTGTTGCTTTACTTGGCAATGTCGCTGCACCAAGTTATGTTGATATTTTAGAACGTTAGAAAGTACAGCACCTTCAGTGTGTACAGAATTCCAAGCTAGTAACTTTTGCGTAAAACACTCCCCTAGTTGTTTCAATCAAGTAGTGGCTGGCTGATCAATCTCTTGAGAAAAACATTCAACCATTGTCCAAAGACTGAAAGAAGTGTGATGGGCGAGAACTTGTTGGCATCTTACATATCACTTTAAAAGTAGTGTTCCTGTTACCAGAATACTTTTGCAATGTACGCACGGGTGCCACCTCGGAATATCGATAAAATACAAGAAGTAGGGGAAAATGAAATAACAAGGAGGAAATATATGTTAGCAAAATAATGAAATGTGTGGAGTACGATATCCAATTTCTACTCACCCAGTTACACGTTGTCAAATAAAAAGTTTTGCGGGCTTAGTATAGTCTCATATAAAACATGTGAAACAATGAAGTGATTCAAAAATTACTCTCAACAGAAGGGTAATGTTAGTTAGAGCATGAGAGACAATATAATCTAAGGAAGCTGTTTTCATATGTACTAGTGCCCTATCCACCTTCTTTATCATATCCGGATGGTTCTTTGAAAATGTGGATGAACCGGACAAAAGTACCAATTGTTTTCCAGGTACTAGTTAGGTACTTAGCTTGCAATTTTTGATAGGAACCAACTCTTCTGTCGGCCATCTTGGATTTTATAGCTACCATTTTGAAATATAGGTGTATTATCGATATCTCGGCTTCTAAATCACTTATGACCGCAAACTTGGTGTTTAAGTATACATATTTGGGAGTAGGGAATACAACTACACAATTTGTAAATGTATCAGACTATATATTTATTTACTAATACAAAGTAGGTGTATATGCATCAATTACAAACTATTCACTAATTAACTGTTTTGAAAATTAACAAATTTATACAATCGTATGAAAGGAGTTTAAATGCGGTATTAACTACACATATTACTAACAACATGCTACCATTTACAAACTATACAGTGTACACCAATTCAAATTATACATGAAAAACGACATAAAATACATAATTAAACAATTAAATTATAATAATAGATGGTATTATGAAATCGTATGAAAGATATTGATTTATATGAAGGATTGCCTTTATATACATTGTTTAAGTTGTATTTAATCATTGACAATTGCACAGTTTAGTACAATAATCCAAAGAGCAGTTTTGCAAGCACACCTACCAGTGCACCCTCTTTGACTATTACAATTACATTTAACCAATTCAGTGCATACCTTTGAAGCAATAGGTAATATGCTCCATACAGGGACCCATGACGCACTGTCTACTTTCTGAGTCCAACCCCAGCCTTCCGGATCAGGCTGGATCTCAATATGCAAGCCACCCATCATGACATCATGACTATTAACGTTTCCTCTCCATGAGTATGAGGCCACTTCCACTGTGTAAACTTGGCTAGGACATACAGTGGTGCATCAATTGCCAAAACGGTTATCTGTCCAGGGTTTAGATATTCTGAAGCCCAACGCACGACATTCATCCCATGGTTCATCATGGAGGCCGCAGCTGCCTTCTCTTAGAAAAGGGCAACATCTGACTATAGCTAGTTTGATGATCTTTTGATATATTCTTGGAGGCGCGAAAATCTAACCAGGAAATGGTATAAGCATTTTCAAGTACATCTTTCTTCAGAAGTTTGCAAGCATAGTGAAGTCAATTGCTTTCCTCCAATTTCGCAACTTTTAGTTGTCCCACATTCGGCTGTGAATCATTTGAATGTTTTGGAACAGACACATCCGTTGTCTTCAAAGCCACAGCTGGGACAGTGGTGAAGATTTCTCGCAACTGATGATTATTGTTAACAGCCAAAGACTCTCTGCTTTAGTCCCAAATTAGACAATGTAGAAAACTAGAACAGACTTATACCAGTGCCATGAAATGATCCCAGTCTTGTGTCACATATATTTCGACCTATATATAAATGATTGTCTCGAACATTTTTAAATTTTCAATGTCACTTTTATCCCTTGGCTTCTGGACTCCTCAAGTATACACACTGAACAAAAAGAAAGAAAGAAAGATAGAGAGATAATAACCTTTATGTTTCATCTATATGTTTCCTCGATGCTATCAGAACCTTGATGAGCGAAAAAATGAAGGAAAATTTACATTTTATACATACATTTATTCAAATGCTTATAGATAATATCGATATGCAAATGTGAATATATGTGTGAGTGTGTGCAAGCATATAGGTAGTAGTAGTAGTAGCGAATATTTGAACAGACTGCTTATTGATGTTCTGTACTGTATTTCCACTTGCATTTACATTGGAATTGCGGTACATATACTAACCAATTTGTGGCTAACACTCACTCACACACACACATGTATATATATATATTAAATATAAAGAGAGAGAGAGAGAGAGAGAGAGAGAGAGAGAGAGAGAGAGAGAGACTTCCGTTTTTCTCGTCACGTAATGGCTCGGTTATCTGTCACGTCCGTGGTGAATTTTTCTGGGTTACTACTACATATGTATATTTTTAAATTAGGAAAAGGGCTGAAAGGATAAAAAGAATCTACAAAAACATAATGTAGGACAGAAAACTATAAAACACACCGAATAATAAAAATGGTTTTGTAACATACATATGTGTTTGAGTGCTGGACAAATACCATACTGGGTGACAAATATAAAGAAGTGCAATTTTTTGCCCCTTTCGTTAACAGTACGCAGCTGTCTGGCTGAATGTGTAATTTCCGAGAAACTAATATGGAAAAAAGTATTTACGTAATGAAAACCTGGAAGTTGACTGGCGTTGTCATGGAGAGGTCTCTCGTATAAACAAGGTAAAAGAAGAGAGCTTTTTATTCTTTGCAGATTATGAAAAAATATTACCTTCATAGAGATGGGAAATATATTTTAATGAGTGCAGGAATAGTAGAGATAAAGTGTGAGTTTTAAAATATGTATGTGCTGTTTCTGGGTAACTCGTGCGTGTGTTAGATAACGTCTGGGTACCTAGAGATTGTTTGGGTTACATAATTGCTACGTTCCTCTGATCCTGCGAAGATACTCAGGTTTATTTTTATTCTTTTAGGCATTCTTCCTTCATATTAAATATTAAATTTAATATAAACTTTCCCACAAAGTAAACGATTTTACATTTACCTACTCACTTTTGGTTTTACAGCCTTCTAAGCTGATAAACCTGACAAAATAGCCTGAAATAAATAAGAAGGCTTCCATATTCTTTGGTCATTTTGGATACAGCAACGCGAGGAGATTTAAATCTTAACACAAACTATCAAATGCCATATTTGTTTCATCTTTGAACTAAATATTTGACTGTAACAATTACTACTCAGAAACGTATTTTATATCCGTGTGATGAACTAACCTTGATTTTCAGTTTCTATGAATTTTTAAAACAGAAAATTTTGTTTGTCAGGAACACCTTCAAAATCAACCACAAAACAAGTGGTATAGTGGCAGAAAAAAATAGTACCGCGGGGCTTGATCAACAAATAGTTTCGTTTATTGCAGTAAGTCAACGATATCACTAATACCATTTTCATTACAAGACTAATCAACAGTACTTGTCAGCAAAGCCCTAGCCAGAAAACAAATCTAATTATTCTCACTAAATTTTTTGCCGAAACTGTTCAAATTCCTCTGGCTTCTAACTAGACAATGAAGAAGGATACATTTCCTTCAATGAAATTTTACCACATTTAGTCTTTAATGTTGTTCTTGAATCTAGATACTTTATATATAAAAAAATAAATGTTAAAAATAAATAAGAAATTAATTAATATAAAGAGACATCTACTAAGCTCGCTAACATCTACAAAAAGTACCGGAGCGGTGCCCTGGCTTACTACACCCCTGAGAAACACACATAACTCCAAAAGAACTGTATAAAACCTACGTTTATTCTATGCAGAGCGAGGAGTTCTTGAAAGTAGAACCGTTGTTCTCTGTTGTAGAACTTACTACAGATTGTTGCTCTCAATGGTTAACTTAAAAGCCGAATTAGAAAATAGCGGCACTAAATCAAAGATTCAAATATTCAATAACAATCTTCACCGAGAGTACATATTTCAATAATACTTGAGCAAATATAACAGTAAACAAGAAATATACGTACAAGCTTTAGCTCTTGGCCATAATCAAGAATTGCTTGATTATTATTTTGTTCTGTCCCCTGATTCAATTGATGCTGAATCCACTCTCATCTATGAATTAGGGGCAACCATTCTGCTACGAAAACTCGGCCTATCGTAATATTCATAGTTGTGGAAGGGATCATGACATACCCTAGGTTTCTTCTTACAAGGGAAGTACTTCGGTTCGATCAAGATTTTTTTTATAAGACATCGTATATATATACTGTATATTCGTACCATTATGCTGATAATTCTACAAGTATTTCGACCTTGTAATGCCGCTTTTGTCCGCTAGAGGGTGTTACATTTAACAAGGGTGAGACAGCCGCAGGAATGGCTTCGGCAGTTTCAGTTTAAACTGGCATTTAATACTCATAATATTTAAATGAACATAACTGACAATTCTGACAGAGACTGCAAAGCCAGTCCAGCGTGTAACAAATAGTTTGGCAGATATAGGCTAGTATTTGTCTTCACAAATGTAAGTGAGGCTTTTCCACGAAGTAAGTAAAGTTGAAGGGAGAATAAAAATAGACACACAAGACAAAAGACACATCAGGGCAACCTTCAAAATCACCCCCAAGATGGTACTAACCACACAAAAGTTACGAATTTCGGGGGTGCGGTCCGGAACCCCCTACGTACGTTCTTATCTGTAACTGTCAGCAACCTCAAGCGTGTAAAATAAAGTGGCATTTGACACCGTGTCCATAGAGTGTGATTTTGAAGCTTGCTCTGTGTGCCTATTTTGATTTTAGTCACTTTGTAGAAAAGCCTCGCTTGCATTTGTGAAGCAAGTACTGGCATATATCTGCCAAACTATTCGTTACACGAGTAGCTTTGCAGTCTTTGTCAGCACTGTCAGGTATGTTCATGTACATATTTTGAGTAAAAATGCCTGTTCAAACCGAAAGTACGAGAGTCATTGCAGCGGCTGTCTCTCAATTGCTCTAAACTTTAACGCTCTCTAGCGGAGAAACGAAGCCTTACAAGTTCGAATTACCTTAGACGCATTATCAGCATCGGGATGCAAATAAACACACGAAGTTTTATCACAAACTTCCCGTTCGAACCGAAATACTTCCCTTGTTTGTGATCATAATATATTCGAACACCAATCATTTAACTAGAAGATGGATCTCAGACCTGTTCGAATGAGCGAGCGTTTTGGTTTCCGAATCACCACTTCGAAGAATTTATTTACAGTTTTCCATTGCCCAGATACGTTGTTTTAAACACCATTAGAGTCGTTGAAATTTATTAGAACTCTTACTAAATAGGACGTTTAAGGTACAGTGCGGTTGAAACATTCAAGCACGATATGTTCTTGTAAGAATTGTCGTCCCCTGTTGCTGGTTAAAACTTAATACTGTTGCATGTCTATAACCGTTATTTCTGTGCTTTGAAAATAAAATATAATATATATTTCTATATTCAATAAATATATCAGGGAAGAAGGTAGTAACATAAGAACACCAAGTGCTTATTTCCTGTAGATAAGAAGTTCAATTCCAATTTTTAATATTCCGAAATAATGAACACCTGCACACGTCAATACTCATTGCATAGCCACATGATAGACTAAAGCTCAGAAATAACCATGATTCAGTAGATAGAGAACTTCATATTCACGTAGTAGAGTTAAGTGCAGGAGTGATCATGTTCAAGAGTATTAGAATCAAATTCAAATCCAGGTGACTGACGTTGGCACAGTTCTTACAAAGTCAGGAAAGCAATTTCAAACTCCAAACTACGATGAAGACAAAATTCGAGTATAAATAAGGACCCTAGGTTATCTTCGGAACCAGTGGCAGGGCGGTTAACAGTAAGTTCACAGATCTATTCTACTTTTCGAAGTAGGCTCTCTGTTCCGAGTCGCAAACAGTTTCAGTATCGATCATCGTCTGGCACATCAGTGAGAATTTATTTTTCTAAGTGATTAAATGTTATATTTGAAGTTGTATTAAAGGACTATTCCAGCACCCTGAATGAGTCATTTTTAACAACACCGAAACTCTACATGATTGAGACATATTCGCGAACAAACTTCTATGTTACATCTCGCGAGTATTGATTAAATCGATAAGTAAGTTGAATCTTGTCTGCAGTGCGGGGTAGCACGGCATGATGTAACATAGACTTTTGTTCCATAAATCCAACCTAATGTTTAAACGCCAGAGTATGGATATATGCCAGATAGTTTCGAGATTCACAAGGGATTAAAATAAGGTGATGCCTTATCACTAGAGCTATGATTTTTGCATAATTACATATTCAATTTGCAGTTATGTAGGATGCAAGAAATTAGAAATCTTCGTGAATTGTAACATTCGAATAATTTAGTTTGAATTTTATTTTATATATTTTCGCTCTTCTCTGGATTTCTTTTTAAGTCGTAAAATGAGTACAGTACATCGTGGACTAATTTAGGATACAACACTTTCAAAACAGATGTTGCTTTGACAATGTCGGTAACAAAGAGTAAGACATTGTCGTACTGGATGCAATCTGGCCAGAACAAAGTTAAAGAATCATTAAAGAATTTGGCAATTGAGGAATGATTCACTTTCTCTAATACCTCGGTATTTAGTAAGTAAGATTTATTACTCGCCTTCATTGAGACAACAACAGCATTGCAAACAGAACGTCCTGCCGCGACAGTTGTCTCATCGATAGACACCTACATTTTTTCGTGCTTCAACACTTCCCAAATTTCTCCCATGACTTCATTAACACTCACAGGCACATAGATTTCACGTTGGGTCGATTCATCAGACACCTTTTTACCTGTGTACTTTTTCAAGGAAACCTCGTAGATTACCATTGCTCAGTTTCCACAAAGGAATATTAGCACTGAAAAACGCAGAACACAGATCAACATAGACTGCAACACTTGCTGCGCATTCAGCTGGCAAACTAGTGGCAGCGGTAATTAGTTGTTGCTTAGTGCGTGATCTTCTTGAAAGGGCTTCCTGGTGTCGTGTTGTGTTGACATGTTGAGTAACTTGAAATTTCTTCTCTGCCGAAACAATTTTTTCGTACACCACACAATAAAACTGAAAGATCTTCTGTGAAGACACTACTTCCAAATTCTTGTACGTATTGGCGCAACTGCCTTACTTGCTTTTTCAGGTGGCATGTTTAACACAACACACACACAAAAAAAACGCTACTGAGCTACCTAGATATAGATTCGGACAAGACAAACCCGTCCAAGTAGCTGGCAAGAACGGGATATTCCCGTGCAGTACTGCCAGCAATCGAAAGTTAATTTACCTAGAATTGTAAACAACAAACTCAACGCTATTTTTTAAATATATTTTATATCTGCGTTTACAAAGTGATTCAATTCACTTTAAATATAACCTACTTTCTTGTGATATACTCTGATATATGCTAGTATGCAGCAATAAAATTCTGTATTATGCAGTGTCCTGCAAAGTTTATGAAATATGCTTGCACATCGAAATGCACTCAAAATATGCACTTATATGCGCTATCATATGCGTCTCAAACGAATCCTAACAAATCCGTCGGAAAGAAAGAAAATTATTTTCCATAGATTTCTGCATGTTACTATAAAGATGCATCTTGTACATAAATCCAGGCTCTAGTAATAATCATGTGAAGTACTATACTGTAGACTTTTACCGTTCACGAGTTATGAGGGGCCAAAGTTGGGCTTTTGATTTTACAATTTGTGTATCCTGAATTTTTAATAAAAGAACTTAAATAAAGGGAAGAGCAACTTTTATAGTTAAATAACTTTACATTGTTACATATTTCGTGTTGATTTTACACAAACCTATATATTTAACAATCTTATTTTTAAACTTTGCTTGTCGAATACATTAAAAAAAATCCTATGGACGAGAGAGCAATTCAAGTCGTCAGAATATATAGGATATTGCAAAACAACACCGACAAGACACCTCACGAAATTCCTGACATGAAAATAAGAAAAAGAGTTTAGACAATCGACGGTGCATAAATGCTTCGTTTTTTAAGTGCTATAGGCTGCTGAGAGTGCAGAAAATGAACTGTAGAGCTTGATATTTCCAATAGAATTAACAGTAGGACTGACGAGGCATGGTACCGTCAAAGACTTCAAATTAGCCATGTGGAAACATGTTTATTCCAAAATTGTGGAATGGATTTTCAAGGGATTTCCTGAAGGAAATAGAAGATTCCCAGACATTCTTTGGAGTAAATTTATGTCGAAATAGATCTAACAAGACCACTTGCACCAGTGATAAGTTACAACTTGGAAAGATTGTTTTCAGCTTAAAATTATATATATTCTGATTTGTAGCAGCCTATGACCGTTGAAAATATGGCAAATATCTGATAGCAAATTATCAAAATCTTCATTAGATCATTATTTTATGCATAAAACGATAAGCGAATGTTAATATTTGTCTTGTGACATTACGGAGAATGTTAATTATATGGTCGCGTCTATACGTTGTGAAATTAGGGAGAACGTTAAATTATATGGTCAGTTTACGTACATTTTGTCTTTATTATTCTGGATAAAAGTAATGAAGTCACTGACATTAACAGTAGTAATGAAGGTAGACCATTACACATCATGTTAAAAGCTCATGTGGTTGGACAAAAGACTAGAAATGGGTACAATTTCTTCAGAATAATGACAAAATGTATGTAAACTGACCATATAATTTAACACTGTTCGTAATTTCACAACGTCTAGATTGTAATAGTGTTGCAAAAAAGTCTAGACCTTTATCTCAGTGTATATAATCTATTTCCCTGATGACATACCATTTTTCAGTGAGAGTGCTTTTAGTCCGAAAAATCCGGTATGCTATAAGTCCTAGAAAACCCGAGTCGTTATGGCATACTTGCGCATGGCAAACCGTCTCACTTCGACAACTGGATATAAACTGCTTATTAATACATTAATTAATACATATTTGAAATAATGTACTAAAAGTGTTCATATAGTGACCAACACCTCTTTTGGTGTCTGTCATCTCTAGAATAGACTTGCGACCTTTGACGACTAGGATTTCTGAAGAGAATATAGACGCAGATGCTAAATAAGACGGTAATTGTTTTTAGCTTAGGCTAACGTAACGATCTCGAACAATAGATGGCAATACTACCTCAGTATATTTCTTGTGTATTTTTTTCGTTGAACTTAATTACAATGCTGCTCTTACAAATTAATGTCTAGAGAGCTCAAACCTTAAGAGAAGCAAGTTCATAAGTGTTTCGTTCTTAAGCGTTCAATGGTTGATTTACACTACCCTTAATCTATAGAAATCACAGATCACATGTGGGATCTACACTGAGATAAAAGTGTATTGAAAATCTGAAATTGGTCATGTTCGTTTCTTTTTTGTTAATGTTTAGTTGTAAAAGGTTAACTCAAATAGCTTCGTAGAAATACCCAAGAAGAAAACAGATCGCGTTGTATGACTAAGACTCCTAATAACAACTCTTGAAACTCACTCAACTCAATTACGTAAATTATGCTGAAATCTTTCGTAATAAAAGAAGTGCTATCCAAAGTTGACTCTTGTGAGGTATTACGATGTAATGAAAGACTTAGTAACAAATAAGAGACGTTCTAAATGCTTTCAACTACCTTCTTATCATATACCTCTAGAAAGAAATATGAATTCTAAAACCAATACTTTTTTGTCTTTTCTTTCTTCTGTTTATTATGCTGTTGTATTTCTTAATTCCACTATACAGAGAAAATTCTTTACTATACACAACCATATTTCTTTATTATTATTATTATTATTATTATTATTATTATTATTATTATTATT
>JAGDQP010014844.1:0-14305 GCA_022664845.1 Lepisma saccharinum | reverse complement strand
TTGTCTCGCTTTGTGGCCGACTGACAATAAGAACTTTTGCAAATATTGCATATGAGACAGCTTCAACACAACTCTTTCGCCTCCTCCTGTGTGAGGCCTGCGTAACATGGAGAATGCATGAAGTGTCAGATCCTGATATGCATGAAACCTGGTACATATATAACGAACACTTCGTGCAGTCTCCGTGTAAGTATTGTTTCTTATCTGCGTGCAAGATTATAACAAATCTTTAGGTTGCAACAATAGTTCTGACATCTTTAGTTAGCCTTTAATAGCAGGTTCTAATTTTACACCGGTCTATTCAGTTAACACCCTGCTCAAAGGTTTCCGCTTCTGGCTTGTCCGCTAACACCAAAGTACCTTCGACGTTCTCTCTCTCATAGAGGCGAGCATTGGGATGACAATTAACTTACACACCCTGGTCGCCCCATTCTTGCCCTAACAGCCATACAAAGGTTCAGCAGTAGCCAGGAAAAAAATGTTGCAGTGTTGCACAACAAATTAATTGTTCTCCGTTTTTTTAGTAATAAAACAGTGTACGAATGATTTATATAATTATCATGTATGAAACAAATAATAAAGTTTATGTACGTATCTGTTCAAGAAAGACATTTGCTTCTTATAGGGAGAACAAGATATTTAAAAACCTGAGAGATTAATGCGGTTGTCTGGAGAGAAACGCGACAACTCTGTTACTATTCGCTTAATATTTCCTTTTCCTTTCTTTTGTGTTCACACTGACTCGTTCTACACCATTACCTATGAAGCTTTATTGTGAAAAAATCCCTTCCACAGCCACAACCTGATCCAAGGTATTCGTCACCACTTCTTCTCCGACAGTAGCCCGAGAAGTAAGAAAAGTAAGAAAAAAGTTTGGAAACAAACTTTTCCTAAACAATTTGTACGAAAAAGTAAAAAACAATTTTGTTTATTCATGACTAAAAAGAAAAGTATGGAGTACGCTTTCATATACAGTCACTTTACAAATTGACGCGACCCATGCTTCTCTTTTTAGTCATGCATAAACAAAATTGTTTTTCCTTTTTAGTAGAAATTGTTTAAGAAAAGTATGTTTAAAAACACTTGTCATTATCTTTTTTCTAGTTATTTCGGTGTTCGGAAACTTTTTCTCAAGCTGATCTTGTCATAGAGATCCTAAAGTGTTCTGCAACCAGTCAAACGCAACATCGTTGCGGGCTAGTATTTATTTTAGGATAATGAAATTCTTACTATCAGCAGACTTACGTCGTTGTGCAAAAAAATGTCATTATTTTTTGATGTCAGGAAATGAGTTAAATTAACGTTGCAATATTTGAAGACACGATGAACTATTGCGAATTAAAGAATAGTATGTAAAAACTACCTTTCCACAAACTAGAAGGCACCAAATACGCGATCTGGAATGACAATGATCTGTGAAAACAGAAGCACTCACGGGAATCATCTGTGTAGAGGGTCTTGTGTTTACGGATGTGTTGTTATTTCATGTCTTCTTCGACTGTTTCAAAATTTTAGCTCATTTTTACTTAGCAGGCACAATAGATGGTAGATTATTTTATGTTAATAAATATACGCTTACCTGCATAATGAAATTTCCTGATACCTAAAGTAGATTTTTAAAGTGGTTTCGAGTTGATGGGACGAAATTGTAAAAAACTAGATTTGAATAGCAAGCAGAACGAAAGTGAGTAATGTAAGAAAGTATTTTGCAATCAAATTATAAGCAAGAAATGAATTTGAGTACAGTTTATGATTGACAGAGTGCAACATAAAGATGATTCCTCAGGTAATAATTTCATTTTCATGGAATTGGCATTGCTCAGCACAGAGTCATAGATATCTGTTGTGTCATACATTCTTCATTCATAGATTTTGCTCAGAACAATTTCTGAAGTACAATTTTCATTATAATTTGCTGATACGATACTCCATATGTCATTATTTGTTGAAACGTGACGAGTGTGTTTGTGATAATACTGCGTGAGATTTATCTATGTTTTAGGTAGCAATCTATCTATACGTAGATAGATAGATAGATCGATAGACTGAAAGAAACAAATAAAGAATGAATGACTTGACGGATGAAAGGAAGAATTAATGAAAGAAAGGAAAGAAAGATAGAATGGATGAAAGAAAGAATGGATAAAAGGATGAAAGAAAGAAAGAAAGAAAGAAAGAAAGAAAGAAAGATAAAGGGATTAATGTATAGGAAAGAAATAATAGATGAAAGAAAGAAATGATTAATGAACGAAAGAAAGAATAAGTGAATGGGTGGATGGATACAAGAAAGAAAGGAAGAAAAAGAAAGGCAGATGGAATGAAACAAACAAAGAATAAATAAACATGTTTATTAATGAAAGAAAGAAGGAAAGAAAAACGTATAGATGGATAAATGAAAAAATGGATAGAATATCAAAAGAACAAATAATAAGGATGAATAGATGGTTGGGAAAAACAATGAATGAATGAAAGAAAGAACGGGTGGCATAGAAGGAAGAATGTGTAAATGATAGAAGGAAAAAAGGAATGAATGGATGAAAAATGAACGGATGGCGTAGAAGGAAAGAATAAAGGTTCGATGGATGGATAGAAGGATGGAAGAAAGAAAGAAAGAAAAAAAAGAAAGAAGGAAAGAAAGAAAGAAGAAAAAAGAAAAAAAAGAAAGAAGGAAAGAAAGAAAGAAAGAAAGAAAGAAAGAAAGAAAGAAAGAAAGAATTAAGAATGGATGCAACGATGGAATGACGAATGGCAAGACGGATGGAATTACGAATAGAAGAATGGAATAACGGACTGATGGATGGATGAAAGAAATAAATTGTATCACGTCTGATTGTCTTCATTTGAGTGAATTTCTTGTGAAACTAATAAAAAGAGTGTTAACAAACGTCGCTGGGGAGGAAGAACTTCACTAGGATTACAGCAAAGCACCGTGCGGAAGGCGCTGTGACTGATAGGAAATCAATAAACGCGGCAATCAGATGATCTTTCATCAACTGCCACGCTTACGTCATATATCCTCTTGAAAATCCCCACCACCACAACCTTCCACTGCATTCTGTCCCAAACTTTCACTCTTTTTTGTCCCTATTTAATTCAATCCCATCACCCCCTCATCCATCCTTCTTCAGTGTAGTCAGTGAATCGAGAGAGTGACTGAGTGCTCACAGATACTATCCAATGATAACACTTTCCAAAATATTTTTTCCTATATTATTATAATGAAATTTTTGGCCTTACTTGAGTGGAACAAGGAGAATAAAAAAAGAAAGCTGAAGAGAAAATCTTGATGGTGTGAGGTGATGAGAGTAGGTCTGCTTCTTCCCTTAGTGTTTCCTCTAGATCTTTCTTGCTCATTTCTGTTTTCAAGATTTCAGAAAATGAACAGGTTTGAGTAGAAACTCTCAATATCTTCTTTGTTGTTCTTTTGTCTTCTTCTACGAATTAAGAAGGAAAGATGAGCTGATTGTTTTCAATTAGAGGCTGTTTTTTTTATTTGAACTAGAGGGAAAGGTAGACAGTCAGAAGAGAAGAAATAAAATTATCCAACAAGATATTATGTCATCTCTACAGAAGGTGAATACGCTTACATTTTCTTTGCTTAATTCTTTACATTCAATTCAGAAATTCTAGGTTATAAGATCATTTAGAGATCATTTTATAACATTAAGAAAGTTATTTATTAAAAATAGTTTACAGTTATTTCTTCGCGTTTGTTTCTAGTTATCATTCGTCTTTTTAGTAGGGTAATATTATCTTTTCTCTCATTTTCTAGAATTTTAGAAAAGCTCAATCTATTGCCACTCTTAATCAACTTATTTACGTCTTTGCCCTCTTGCTTCCTTAAGTTATCAGCAGACGCATCTTATTTAGTATGATTCACTTATTGATTGTTTTCAATATTCCTTATGAAAATGTGCGCTGAAAACGAATATAATGGGTATACGTTTCATACCCTTGAGCGTTTCGAGATATGACGTCATCAATATGGCCGCTATAGTTAAGACGTTGATCAATTTCCACTAAATATAGCAACGTTTGGTATCAAATGAAATCCCTAGTTGCCTGGAGTTAATCTAAATGAGTAATATGGTATAAGTAAGGTTCATATCCTTGAGAGTATATATTAATTGATGGTTGTGTAATATTGTAGACAATCTACTGGCTAAAATATGGGACTGTTCGATCATATGTGAACATATTTGAAAGCTACACATGGAAGAGGCTGAAAGAATGTGACGTATAGTCACCAATACTTCGATTTCAGTCCCAAAAGTAGAACACGTATATTAAGGTTAAATTCTTCGGTATTGCGTCATCATATACCTACAATGGATGCCCTCTTGCCAGCACAGCAAACCATTTTGTCTCTAACATATAATGAAAAACAACTTCTTGACATTATACGCAAACTTAGAGAAAGTCGTTAGGCTACCTCCTACAAGAAGTAAGTTGGTTATAACATCATCCAATAGAATACCACGTCAAGTAAACAACCGTGTGTTGTCTAAATGAGATTTCGAGACTTATCTTGAAGAGACGGATGTATTTCTAATTTCACAGGCATTCTTAATATCTTAATTTTGGAGTAGAACTATTTGCCTTTATTCTCTAAAATAGCATATGCGCTGTTCACACTAAAAAGAAGCGGTTCAGTTCATTTGAGAGAACAGTTCGTAGAGAGCAAGTTCGCTGTAAAGAACTGTTCAAATGACCTAACACGTTTAGTTCATTTAGTTCGCAAAGCAGTCACTTTATAGCAGCACAACGGTCTTCCTCATTGAATTGTAGTCTTCTAGATGCGTGCGCATCTATAGTTCCGAGAACTACAACTATGGTTCAAATATCATTAATATGGACTGCTTGGCTTTGCGGTGCCTTTCGCCAGAAGACGGCAGTTATTATGAGGGTTTTAGCATTCTTCTAAATGTAGTCAACGATTGCATGAAACATAGTGATTTCATTTTCTACTAATATGTGGGATCTTCAAATACAGAGATTTGTTGCTTTTATAAAACGAATTTCGAAATTTAAAAAAGAATCCGGATATTTATGTTGAAGATTAAATAGCATTTATTCCCATCTAACTGATCCACAAATTCTCTAATTTCATTTTCATCAAGCATTTCGCGACCCATTTAAAGGTGTACATACACGTATAAATGCTTGTACAAAACAATTATATAGCACCAACAGGTTCATCAAACTTTTTTTCGCAGTATCCTATACTCGGTTACTTCATCACTGATAGTGTACTTAAAGGTACAGCATTGCCAATACTAAGCAACCAATATATGTAGACTTGAACAGAAAAAGAACCCCTTGACATCTCTAGTAGTGATCACCATGCACTTTGCTATCATATCATGAACCTATCGTATTAAAGAAATGATAGGTACAGATATTTTGCATAAAACAAGAGAATTATAGATTCTGCGCGTTAACAATAGAATAAAAATACAATAGAATAGAAGAATAGACAATAGAAAATAAATACAATAGAATAGAATAATAGAGCCCGCCGTAACACAATTTATGGAGCGTTGGCTTGGAATTCAGAAGGTCAAGTTGAAATAACGACAGGTGACCTTGGTTGAAGTTTTTAGGGTTTTGCTTAGTTACAGCATGTAAATAGCGGAATGGTATCTTAAAAGTAGGCGCCGATTGACTTCCTTGCGACATCCTTTCCTCTACCCTATCCCGGACCAAACCAAAAATGGATCAACACCATAAATACATTTGAATTTAATTCGAAAGTTAGATTCCTTCATGAAAATATTACTTATTGTCCTTTAAATATGTGATGAAAACTAAAAAATATATTTTTAATAAAGCATTCATTTTGAAGCATGAAACTGTGCAATTAAAATTTAATTATGTTAGCATCTAAATCGGCAATAATTTACCTTCGTTATGATTCAAATCGAAGCTGTGTCCCTATGTCTATATTCTCATACCTCATCAAAAAAAAAACTTTTCACTTTTAGAAATATTACTAAAACAAGTAGAAAGGGACACTTGAGCTGAAAAATAAATCACCCGGAAAACTTTGTAGTATTTTACTGAAGTAAATGCAAAACAGATGTCGATCTGTTCTATAAATAACCTGCATGGGGGATGTCTGCAATTACCAAGGGTAGTATCAATTATAATCCTATTATTTATATATTTCCCACGATGCTTATAAAGAAATTGAGAAATCTACGGTTAATATACATCCACATTGTACGTGTTATAAATGTAATTGAATACTATAATTGGATTACGTATGTGTTCAAGTAAATTAATACGCAAAACGACGTTAAATTTGGGTTTAATGCAGTAAAGGGTTAGTGCTTAAGAAACATAATTTACAGTCTTCCAATGACTACTCCTTTGGTCACTTCTTGTATAATTGTTCATTTCAAATCACTATTTGAATATTTTGTAATACAATTTTGTACGTTTTAAAGATTTTTGTGTTATAATTTTATATACAATTTTACATAAATTATAGTATTTAAAGATTTTATGTTATAATTTTGTAACCATTTTTACATAAATTATAATGTTTAAAGATTTTTATTATAATTTTGTATACTTTTCTACATTGTTTAAAGATTTTGTGTTATAATTTTGTATACTTTACATAAATTTTTTCTAAAGAAATTAAAAAGGTTGGTGGTGCTTGGGAATGGAACGTAGGTGTTCGATGATTGGTTGTTGCTTCAACCAACCGGCTGTCACGAACAAAATAAGTTGATAACTTTTATCGCTATAAGATGGATACAAAAATGGTATGTCAGTACTTTACGAACTAGATGTATAAAAGAAATATTTAGATATCATTTTGAAAAGATACGTGATCATTTTACGCTGGTCCTCAGAAACATGTTATGACTACTACAGCTTCTTATACATATAACACACGTTTTAAGCTTAAAACTAAACGCATTTCAAAATCATTGATGCGTAAAGAAGTAGTTTTAAAATATTTTTAAGTTGCTGGGCACAACAATTGCACTAGACATCAACCGAAAAGATACTTATAATATTTTATTGATATTTATTCATTTATTATAATCGAAACAGTTTGATATGAGCCATAGTTTCCTGAAGACCAAAAATTATTTAAATTCGGTTCAAATTAGTTTACTTCCACATTCTCTGCTATTTCTAGGAATATACATTCTGTCTTCACTATCTAGCTATTTTTTCACATCCCACTTTCGTGCATCCAGCTGATTTTATTCAGTCTACATTATGTCGTATATGCACTGTATATGTAGCATAATAAAATTGGGATACATGCACAACCCTGTCGTTACGAATATTATTTTTTCATGCCTCAGTCATTACAATCTACAGCTGGTCTATGATATGAAATAAAAGTCCAAGGTCACTTCAGAGTGTCTTCTCAACTATAACCTCTAAGCAATAAATTGGTCCAGAGTTTGAAGTGTGTATGTGTTCAGAAGAGAAAGATGGTGACAGTTATAAAATGGTGAAGAGAAACAAATGTCGTTTATGGCTGGATGAGTATAAAGTGTCGTGCGCTGCTCGGTTCTTTTTTGTTTTAGATTTTTCTCTATAATGTTGTAAACACACGCTAGTAAAACAGGGTTGCCACCTGAATATTTTGAAAACTTTTTTTTGTGTCCTCGAGTACTGCAACAAGTATAATTTACTAAAAGTTATGGTAAATCTTAACTGTTGAAATGGTATGATCTTATTTTTGGGTAGCCATCTATCGTACCGTGACATAAGTATTAGTAACGTAAGTTGTCTATCGTACCGTGACGGAAGATAATGATTGTTCTGATGATAATGGTTGTTCTGCCCGGAACAAGGTCTATGAGGAAAGATCCCTTGGCAAGGTGACCGATTCTACTCTAACATTGAGGTTACTTCTATTGCACGATTTTGATTTTGTAAGACAGGGACTTACATGTTCGTTTAAAAATCGAAATCGAATATTTCAATCAAACTATATTTACCGATTAAATCAAAATAGATATGTTTAAATCGAAATAAATTATGTTTGGATTAAGAGCTAAATCAATGATTCAATGAAAATAAAAACGTAAGATTATAATTATTACAAAGTAAGAAATTTATATTTAAATTATAAATCAATAATCCAGGAATAAATGCTTTTAAAAAAGAATCAATTTTTCTGGATATGGCAGGAAATAAAATTAAGGTAGTCCATTAAAGCTAAGAGTTCATCGTAACTGCGTGCTTGGAACTGTGCTTATAGTTTTGAGCTTTATAAAATATCTTAAATTTCTCTCTCCCATGTTAAATTGTACAGAATTTCCTATTCTACTTCCGCATTGGTAACTTTATATGGCAACCAAAATTTTCGAAACAGAAGCATGAACACTAGCAATGCGAAGAATTACGTTGCTTTATGTATATAATTCTTAAATACATTGATGTTCCCCTTTTTGGAAATCGAATCTTTTATTATTATAATAGACAGTAACAAACATGTTCTTAAAATTGAGAAACATGTTCTTCTATGTGCATCAAGAAATTACTTTCTTAGAAACGAGATATCACTATTCTCAATTAATGAAAAAGTGAGAACATACCAGTTTGGAAACATCATTACTAATCTTATTTTTAAACCGGTTTACACTCATTTTTAATTAAATGAAAATGTGCATATCTCATTTCTAAGAATATTGTTTCTCAGTGTACTTATCAACTGTTATACTAACTTTATTCTCACACAGAACACTCACCAGGTGTCAGAGCCCGATTTTCGGAAAATTCGTGTGTAGGTAGAGTACCTAGATAAACCTTCACAGCCAGAATTATAGGTGCTGCCGTCAACAAATAATGGCAGTGGAATACGAGAAAGATGTAATCTGGAGAGTAAGTAAATCGAGTACAGAATACTGAAAATGCCTTCTCTTTTGTAAACTATTAAATATATTGAAATAAAATGGCTATTAATGAATACTGGACAAGAGACAATACATGCTGGAAGGTATGACGACAATGGCCACCATCCTGAAAGCGGACATCTTGACTATGCTTCAATTCTTTTAAATAGTAAGTGGGTCATGTGATATACCAATCAGTGCTGAAATGTTCCAGGAAATCCAATGGCGAAGTCAATTTTGCGATAACTCTAATCCTGTATGACAAATTGACATGTGAAATTGACCTGGGGAAGATAACTTTCTCCTATTATTGCGGCTTGTTGAAATTGGGACTTCATCTTCCGTTAGTGTACATAAAACTTTATAGCACACTTCGTGTTTTGATCATGAGGATCATATCTTCCAATATAACGTTACCTCTTATGTAGCCCCTTGTTTTCCGTTCCTCCAACTGTTTAAACAAAATGTTTTATCATATTCGGCTCACATATTCTCTAAGTCAATGTCATGTCTCATTTTGTCGTACAGGATTAAAGTTATACCAAAACTGACTTTGTCATTGGGTTTCTTGGAACATTTCAGCACATATTAATATATCACATGACCCACTTATTATTTAAAAATTTTGAAGCATAGTCAAGATAGCCGCTTTCAGGATGGCGGCCATTGTTGCCATACCTTCCAGCATTTATTGTTTCCTATCTAGTATTCATTAAGAGCCATTTGCTTTCAATATTTTTAACAGTTTATGAAAGAAAAGTATTTTTCCGTACTCTGTATTCGATTTACTTGCTCTCGACGTTCCATCTCTCTCGGGTTCCCCTGTCGTTATTTGTTGACGGCAGCACCTATAATTTTGACTGTGTAGGTTTATCTAGGCATTGTACCTGCATACGAATTTTCATCAAAATCAGGCTTTGAAAATCTGGCGAGTGCTCTTTGTCGGTTTTAAGAAACTTAGTGCGACCTGCAAGTAATATTCAGGTTAGTTCCAAGAATTGAGATATATATAAATAATGCACAAGATACACTGCGGCAAGAAGCATAAAAGTCTAAGTTAGAACTCAAATTTGAAATAATGATTAAACATTTCCTCTTCTATTCAATCTTAAATATTAAATGGATTTCTAGTACAATTGGATGCTCCGCGGCTATAAATTAAAGCTCACTAATTGAGAATAATTTTCGTTACTACTGTGGCGGTCTCTAACGTCACTCTATAAAACTTTTGTTTTAAAAAAAAGTATTCACTGTTACAGGCTAAACCAAGTTGCACATGAAACACGTTAACACATGCAACGGTTGTCAGCTAGTGTACATTCCCATAAGTTTCAGTAATTGTGTATATATCCTGGCCATGCCCTATGCAATTCTCCTCCTCACTTTTCCCCTTTCTTCTACGTCATTCATTGATCTAATTGCGGTTGAATATATTGTCATCATATCATCAATATTTCAAACATCTTCCGTCCCCGCCCCCTATGATAATGAACGAATAGCTGAGAAAATGTATTGTCTGATAAAGAGAAGACCACTATGTTCCTTCTAAGAGGGAGATATAAAACTTATTTTCAATGTTTCACTCACCTTGCTAAGGTTCATTACTGACCAACGAAATAGTACCGTTTAGTTTAGTAATTATCAACCAATTTTGAAACTGGGAACGAAACTGGCGATCGAGAGGGATCCATTCCATTCTGAATGAATTGTGAACCTTGATGAGAAAAGCTAGAGGCCATTTTCCTTTCACATCCGGAGCTAAAACCGTGTCACTCTCCCTTACCCACTGACCTGGCCTGAGCCTAACATAGGTGATCCGGTCTGAAAGTTAACAATAATGATACGGCCTGGTAACTAAAATGAACTTTATATTTTCGGTCTTGTTTATCGTGCTCTGAGTACAACATATCCGGTCCAGGTCACCTCTGAAAGAAACATCGTTCAAATTCAAGGAAATAATTGGCAACTCTAAACTAATTTGCCTACCGGTTCAGGCTGGGTTCTTAACGTAGACCCAGCGACCAGGTCCAAAACTTGACCCAACCCATTTCAGATCTATTTACAACTTGTCTTTCCAAAACTTTCTTTTTTTGCCAGGGAATACTTTTCGTTTTAGAAAATACATGGTGAACACTTATAGATAGAGTCAGAAAATCAGAGCTGAAATCGGGTCACTTTTGGTGATCCGGTGTTCCGGTCGGCGCGGACACTCCGGTCCAAAACTTGACCCGATTGACTTTCATTCCCTGGGAGTAACGCCACCGGCATCAGTCACCCCGGAAATAAAGACTGTTCAAACGTAGAAGCGTAAAATACGGAAAGAATTGAAAACTTTGCTGAACCCTCCGATCGAAATCTGGTCACGGGCTTACCAGGTGCGTAAATATGAAACCGGAATTTATGTACAGAAAAGACACAGTGATTGGATGACAATGTTAAGAACTATTTTACTCGAAGTATTGGCCATCGCTAGCGATACATTTCTGCCATCGTTCCGGCAATGTGTGGATTCCAGACCAAAAAAAAATATGCTTCTTGTGCTGCAAGCCAGTCATCAAGCCATTGTCGTAACATGTGAAGCGCTGGTCAG
Organism: Lepisma saccharinum; assembly: GCA_022664845.1. Taxonomy (NCBI): domain Eukaryota; kingdom Metazoa; phylum Arthropoda; class Insecta; order Zygentoma; family Lepismatidae; genus Lepisma; species Lepisma saccharinum. Next base: position 2,845 of record JAGDQP010014844.1, on the reverse strand, counting down.
CAGGTGTGTGTCCCATGAATGCAAATAAGTGAAAATCGGAAGGCACCAAGTCTGGTGAGTAAGTCGTATGCGGACGGATTTCGCAGCCAAATGTCGCAATCGTTTCCATGACCGGTTTTTTTCTGTGTGGGAGGGTGCATTATCCTGAAGCACAATCACTTTATGTTGTCTTTGGTCATATTCTGGTCGTTTTTCACGCAAAACGTGACTCAAATCGATCATTTGTTGTCGGTAACGTTGGGTATTAACGGTTTCGCCAGGTTTCAGCAGTCCATAATAGATCACTCCCTTCTGATCCCACCAAACACTAAGCATTGTCTTCGGTCCATAGCGATTTGGTCTTGCAGTCGATGTCGCCGGTTCTCCTAGAGTTACCCATGATCTTTTACGCTTAGGATTGTCGAAATAGATCCACTTTTCGTTACCAGTTACAATTCGATGGAGCAATGATTTCTTTTTGTACCTGGCGAGCAGAATTTCGCAAGTGGTTTTTCGGTTTTCCTGCTGTCGTTCAATCAATGCATGTGGAACCCATTTTCCCACCTTCTGAATCTTGCCCATGGCTTTTTAACATATGGAAACTGCTTCTCGTGTCACATTTAATTATTTCGCGAGTTGTTGTTGCGTTTGAGCGTCATCCTCATCCAACAAAGCTTGCAATTCGCTGTCTGCAAACATTTTCGGTGGTCTTCCACGTTCTTAGTTTCTCACATCAAAATCGCCATTTTAAATGTTGTAAACTACGCATAGCACTGTGACTTACCAAGAGCATCATCACCGTAAGCTTCGACAAGCATGTGATGCGATTTTGCAGCAGTTTTCTTCAAATGGTAAGGAAAATCAATGCTGTCCGCACATCGCAGTTTGTAGGTACAAATTGCACCATGTTCACCGCTATTACACACTACACTATGACATGGAACTTGTCTGATTGTGAGTTGCAAATCGTTATCAGCAGTCAAAACAAGCAAGTGACGCCAAGGACGCAGTTTTACGGTAACCACAGTGACAGCTAACGCCGCAAATTCCGGTTTCATATTTATACACCTGGTAGGCCGGATCCCGAGCATAGACCCAGTCTAAAACTTGACCTGGTGACCCGCTTTATCTCTGATCAGCACATATTACTTTTCTTGTGGAAGCTTAAAATAAGTATTAACAACAGTGTAAATCAATAATGAATTGTAACTGATTCTTCCCTAAACTGCTCGTGCCCCCCTATGTTGGAAACATTATTTGTACTTATGTGTGGGCTTAGTTAAAAGGACATTTCCCTGAGGCGCCAAAATCGGGAAGAAAGGGACTTAGTTATTACATAAAATTCTCTTTTGGCAGTTTTATTCTTTACTTAGGTGCGAGTTACCTCCTACCATCTCGCAATGCTTTATCGTAAGGTCCACAACGAATACCACGTGGACTTAATCACTGTTATACGTAAATTACAGGCAAATTACGGTAGGAGAGAAGAAATATCTTTCATGACGCATCCGCGACATATAATCAGCAGTCTTGTATGTGTTAGGATCTGACTTCTTTTTTACATTGTATGACGCATAGAGCTATGAAACTTTGTGAATATAATGACAATAGACCATCACGTATGTGGGAAAACTTTTCCCTGTCGATCGAAGTGCACACTACGGAAGCAGGGACACCAAACACCCGAAACAAATCCCTTTTAGCGAGATTTTCAGTTACTTCTCTTTGACGTAAACCCTGCTACTTTACGTTATTGCCGCACGCTTATTACGGACTGAGCACTGCGTGATGAAAGTTGATCTTACGCGTCTATAGAGCTTCAGGATGCACGTGCACTTTCAATATATGTATTTACCAGCTACTGTTGTGTAGGAAATGACGCATCTTTTCCGAAATAGAGCACTTTGGTCAAGCTTTCTTATAAATATATTCATATTTTAACAACTGCCGGGGGGGGGGGGGGGGGGGGGGGGGGGAGAGAAGGGGGCGAAAAGGGGATTTTTTAAAAAAATATCTTTTGGTGGTGCTTTCCCTACTTCTTAGCGAGTTATCCCCATTACCGTATATAATTTTATATCGTGGTCTATAAAAATGAAACAAGGTATCATTTACTACTTTACAACAATTTCAATGGGGGCGGTGACGTAAGTAAAATACCATACGAAGTTAGGCATCCAAATGTATGCCTCTCCTCACTATGTATATGAAAAATTCTCTGAGGATATCTGACGGAGAAATTTTCCCCTAAACTCAACCAGTGTGTTGGGGGTAGTGAGCGCGTTTTGCTAGAAAGTTTGATATCACTGAATTTCGCTCCGTTCTGACGCTAGATTTTTCATTTTTTAGACGTAAATTGCAAGGGGCTTCCCCGACAGGGCAAATATTGTTCTGTTTGTCAACTTCCAGGCACTTGTAGCAAACCCCATTGTCCACTTCCAGGCTAATCCAATGTGGATCCAATTTTAAGTTTTAACTAAGTTTCATATCCTTCTTATTGCTGTGCGGCCCCTTTTTAGAGTTAAATTTTAATTCCTGAGTTATTTATATAATAGTATACTGTACTCTGCATATATTATAAAATACTGCAAATAATATTTACGTTTTTTTTCTTCAAGAATTAAGACATAAATTAAAAAAACGAGTTAAGACCGAAACTTTGGTCCGTATTAGTTTAGACTGGAAGTGGACAAACCAAATTAAATATCCTCTCTGCTCTCTGGCTTCATATCGTCACCTTAGAACCAAGAAGTACTATGTCCATTTGAGCGACTTTTTGAGAAAACCCAGTTTTAAAGTTTGAAGTTCCATTTAAAGTCTGCATAAATTCTTTGCATTTCTAACCACTTGGAGACCGTTCTGTGAAATA
>JAGDQP010014843.1:0-44163 GCA_022664845.1 Lepisma saccharinum | reverse complement strand
AGCCGTTTAGGCTGTGTATTCTTTAAAAGTTTAGGGTTGGCGGCCATTTTGAACCCAAAATGGCGGCTTTTTCAAATTTTTAAAAAGTTTTCTTAATTTGCTACCAATGATGTAGTTTCATACCAAATTTCACTGTTCTATCTTTAGCCGTTTAGGCTGTGTATTCTTTGAAATTTTAGGTTTGGCGGCCATTTTGAATCCAAGATGGCGACCTTTTCAAAATGTCGGAATTTTTCCTTTATCTACTTATCACTCTCTACCTTCATACAAAATTTCATGTTTCTAGCTTACTCCAAACACACTAAACAATATGATGAGTGAGTGAGTCAGTCAGTCAGTCAGTCAGTCAGTGAGTGAGTGAGTGAGTGAGTGAGTCAGTTAGCCTAAAATATGCAAATTCAGGGGTCCACAGCTAGAACATAGTTTGAGATACGAATATGAAATTTTGTACATCTGCACATATTTACCATATCTCCTTAACGGCAAAAGCTCATATTCCTATCTTTAACATCTTTTTTCTTACGGGGCCCCCAAATCGTCGATTTTGCCATAAACTCTTGTTCCTGTATAACATGCTTCTGGCAGTGCTAACGTTTTCTGACGTGAAGAACTTGGCTCATGCACTGCCGTGCATGTTGATTCAAAGCTGGTCAAACTTAAAAGGAACAATCTTTGAAAACTTTCATACTATAGATCACAACTCCCCAGGGTAAACAAACACCCCGCATCCTTTATCAGTACCGGAATGAAACAGTGGTGACTTGTAGCGCCTCCCCCATTATCTCAGCATTCCAGCACTACACTCCTCACAAAAGTATGGCTTCATATCGTTGAACGGAAGGTTTTGGAGTACATTTTGCGTGAAGTTGTAGGTCCCGTCGAACTTCTCTCCATTTCGATAATTTATTTATTTATTTCGCCTTATTTATGATGAAGAACTTTAATACGTTATTTACAATTCTGTCAATCAATACTCGCTAAAACGATGCTCAAGTGATGCTGGATAGCTGCTTCGACAGGCAATAGTGGAACCTCAGTCTCGGGATACAAGATCAACTATTTGTATACACTGAGGTTTCAAAGGTCATAGTATAGCGGGAGGAAACTAATTGATTGCGCGGTAATATCACGCCAAACCAGTCGAACGGTCCGAAGGAGTTGCAGTGTGGACAGTTAAACTTCAGTGAGTGTAGTGAAACGCGTGTACCGTGGTGGTAGCAACTCGACAGGAATTATCGGCGTTGGAGCGTGGATGATAGTTGGTTCCACACGAATTGGGTATATAATTTCAGAAGTTGTCAGGACATTGAACTTTATTCCTTCGACAACGACAAGGGTGGACCGTACTTACCGCATTGAAGTCATCCCGACTCATCAGGGATAACGCAGTGGTACCCACGGTTGTTGAATGACCGTCACCGGCGGCTTCTGGCAAGACTCGTCCGGGCAAAAAGACATGCAACAGTGCGGGATCAGACAGCAGTAATCAATGCAGGAAGTCTCAAGAACGTGTCTCAGAGGTCAGTGCAACGCAATTTGATCTTCATTGGGTATCGCAGTTGAAGACCAACACGTGTGCTGCTAATAATCGTTGTTCATCGCCGGTAGTGACTCACATGGGCTCCGAAATACGTGGATTGGGCATTGGAGGAATGACAACGTGTAGCGTGGTCATATGAGTCACGTTTCCAATTGGTACACACAGATGGTAAGATCAGGATGTTGCGTAGGTCCAGAGCTTTCTACAGTAGAAGGCTAGAGGGTACTATGAGGCAACGAAGCATCATGGGATGCCTGCCGGTTGATATAGTACGTCATCCCTGTGTTAACTATGACCGGGAACTTATGAATGGGTTCTAATAAATCGCACACAAACTATTGTGCTTAAAACATTTTGTGAAATATGTTGCATGTGATTTCAGATTCATCCTCTTCGTACGAGGAGGAGGATAAAATGTTTTTTGAATACTTAAATTTGAGGCGCATTCCTACAATCCACAGACGTCCAAAGTATTTTTAAAAATTTGAAAGATATTGATTTCTTTACAAGGTTCAGACTTCCGAAAAGGACCGTGAAAGAAATAGTTCCTCAAATTGATGACATCTTGAAAACACCTACTAACAGTCGTACTTTTCATGCTATTTACTATTTCCTGTCGTAATTACTACGTATGTTTTATCGTGGGATCTGCTCCATTGTAAACACTTGACGGCCATTGAACACTCCTTTTCATATCTGATGTAATCTAAGTTCAAATAACGTAGCATACTGAATCTGAAGATATAAAATGTAAAAAAAAATGTAAAGTTGAGTATAGGAACCGTGAAGCTATAAGAGTAGAGCAGTATTTCCATCACTGGATTTCCATCTATTTTGTAACATTCGGACTACGATACTTCGTTTTGTTAGCTGGAACAAGGCGAGTACGAGAAGGTTCTAGATCTCTTGTCCGCCTACGTATTTTTATAGTTACTAACTCAACTCCTTACAGATGTGTTTATTACCTTATTTAGACATTATTTACACAACATTGAAATCTTTTATCACACTATGTAGGTAAAAAGAACCTTTCTCAAACAATACATTGGTGAAGTCATTTAGGCGGACCTTCTAGAAATGGAGATAAGTAAAAAATTGGGAATTCACAGTTAGAGTGTCCACAGTTAGCCTTTTCTGGTGAAGTTGACAAGACGTACTTCAAAAGGCACTTTTATAGGAAAGTTAATTGTAGACTATACAATTAAATGTTAAATTTCTCGGCTCATAATAGTCCAATTGCTACTCTTCGCCGTGCTCGATGGGGTCCCACTCGTTATTAGGTAGATATATCATGACAAATGGCACTTCAGTGTATACGACTTACCTAAAGAACACAGTCTTGCAGCGAAAGTTCAGCGTAGCTTTCTTTATAAGATCATTGACAATTTCTGGCTAGGACGATATATACAGTTGTTGGTAAAATTGTTTCGGAATCAGTCGGTTCAATGAACTCCCCATGGGATTTAAATCCATGACGGCGGTCAAAGAAAGGAAGATGATAACCAATTCTGATAATCGGTGTCTGCCTTCAGTGAGCAGTGTCGTTGAAATAAATTGTAAGTTTGGTAAACTACTTGTAGGTTAAGTTAAGTTAGTTTGAACAATAGGTAAAGGAAACTCGGCGAAAAGCTCAACATTCCTCGCCATGAGAACAAAGTATGACCACAGAAAACAGCTTCCGGTTTTATAAATGTAGAAGTTCTGTATCGAGGATGATTGAGGATGAATAAATACAATTAATAGAAAACACTTATGATGAGATAAATGAGGAATAATATTCGTTTAAGAGTAACACAAATTTTTAATCCATAGACTGCATAGTCAAACATATTCAGTAAGGAAGGTACCACAAATTACTGGAAACATCAAACGTACCTCATTAAACCATCAATTTTACCGAGAAAAATAGTAACCTATAAAAGTACTCATATTTTGTTCCTCAAATTATGAAATATTTCATGCAAGCTCATACCTCGAAAAAAAGAAGAGATTGAAATGAAGATATGCAAACCACATTATTTGTCTGGTCCAGAGAACTCATTCCACGCTCAAAGCCGATGAAAACTTGTTCTATAAGAGCGGTCTCTCTTTCGACTCTCGCATGATAAATATTCTGTTCAAATCGAGCGGAATTTCACTCTTTTAATTTAGCTTGTTCGAAAGTTTGTCACGGAAGATTTTGTCCGCATTACTCTTATTGATAGTGCAACGCCGCTGATTTTCTTCAACTGAGTTTGTGAAGTCCGGCGCAACTGACTGATGTGTCTTACATTGGTCGGCTAAACTTCTCTCATGACTGAAACTAAGGTTTAAAATAATTGTTCAATTGTTGCAAACTGGAATTTGAATTGAATTTTATTAAAGACCTTTAGGCAATTTTGTCTCAAGCCGTATGGATGATGATGCAAGGATTGGGGAAATGAAAGTGGGAAGAAACGGCCGATCCCCGAAGAAACCCACACAAATGTTGTTTGTCCACAAGAAAGATCACATGTCATGAGCTAGGATCCAACTGAGAACCCCAAGCACAAACTAGGATCCTGAAGAATAATTTATATTCTTCAGCCACAGACAGTATTGATAACAAAATCACAAAGATGAGCAGAAAAATAGCGTAAGGAAGACCGTGAAGAAACGTGTTTCGAAGACGTTGTAAGTCATTCTTACACTTAAATTTGTTATTCAAACAGCGTCAATAAGAAAACAAACCAGATACTTCGATCAGAACATTATTGTAGTTTGAAAGACTATTGTAAATAACACTAATTCCGGCGGTCCAGAAATGACACTTCATAAGATTCAAAGAGAAGATTCGAAGATGCTCCCTTTACGTTAACCACAAACAGTTTGCACTAAGAAATACTATTTATATCCAGGAACCGAGTATGGTGGCTCCACTTAAGTAGGATCGTCGATGTCAGAAGGAAGATAGATTATCAACTTCGTTTTCTGTCAAATCAGGGTTTCAACCAGAAACCCGCTGTGGGGGTGTCGACCCCAAATTCTCTAGAGCACTCCGTAACTTTAAATTATTACAGTAAAATCGATAGAAATCGTGCAAAACTCCACTTACACCCTCGCAATTTTAACTGTATAGCCCCCAAACTGAAAATCCTGTCGGAATTCCTGATAGAAGTTCTCAATATTATTCATCTAACGTTGCTTTGTCCCCCTCAGTTTTATTTTTTTTACTTCTAAGGCTAATTGCGATAATCAGAGTCGTATCGCCTTGAGAGGAAACCTCCCTCCTTTTGTGTTTATCGGTGCAAATTTAGCATTGACATAGGACTGCTAAAATAAAATAATATAAATAAGCGTAAGAAACTTAAATTTAGGTCATTTATAGCTTATTTCCGATGGACTATCTGTCACTACTTTTGCTCATGCTTTGAGAGCCTATAACTTCTATACCACTTCGAACCACAAAATGAAACTTACAGGTTTTGTACAGTATTAGTAGATGGATTGTTTGGCAATAACAATAATTTTCTATCTGGTTCCCCTTTTCAGAAATTTGACCTTGAAACTTCCGCAATTTCGATTTTTTACAACTTTGAGGCCAAGAAATGCTATGCAGGGGGCCAAATCCAAATTTTCTTCTTAAATCTCTTGAAACGGTACTAGGCATAGTTCTTACACAAAAATTACAACTTGGGGTTTCAACCCGAAGTCACCTTAAATATTCCATAAAACTATGATTTTGATCATGACTAAGGTCGAATTATGAGTCCCTTTAAGTCCAGATTTCAAAAATATTGCAACCGATAAGGTCGAGCAACCTTTTGCATAGAAATTGGTCGATTTCACAATGGCAATAAATTAAGTTAGTTTTGTTAGGTTCGGTAACACTATTACTCTGGGTACGATTAGTTAGGATTTTTCAGTAACTAGGTTAGTCGTCTGCAAGCTCTACACTATGTAATGCAATAACAGAAAAGTTGAGGTGTATACATATAACATATTCAAAGGTCTAGATAGTGGGCCTATCTTCTAAGACCAAATACCATAAGCGCAATGGATAAACAGCAACGTAGATATTCATGACTCTCGTGTATTTCATCTTCAATCATCTCTAACTTAGCGACATAAGACCATCTCTCGAGATAACACGTAAACACTGATAATAAAGACATGTTCCGAATATACTTAAATGATCTTACAAATGTCGTACAGATAGTCGTAGTTTCATTCAAAACAGCTTCGTTCTTTTTGTTAAATCACAATTTAAATCAATCTGGAAAACTCGCTAGAATGTTGCTATTGAGTCCATCCAAAGCCATCCATCCGAGTCCATTCGGCCTCCTATTCACTGAGATTCACTTGAGGAAGGAGGAGAATAGGCCCTAAAAACAGAGGGATAACCTCGCTCAGCAATACCAGGGTTTCTGGAGGAAACCACCGGGAGAAAGTAATGAAACAGTAAAGTAATTCTGTTCTTGATCTTTTGTTATAAGTAAAGTAATTGAGTCCCTGAACGAATCAATTCAAAAGCGCACGAAATCAAAATTATCACTTTTGTATTGAGCGGATCAGTACATTACGATGAGAATATGTCCCAGGTTATAATCAACGTGTGAGCACGCAAGTATAAGAAGGTAAAATAAAAGTCTGTCATCGAGCAGAGTAGCTACATCGATTATTTAAAACCTGGTTAATTAAAACATAAATTAGTTGCACGAAAACTTTATCCCTGTATCTGTTTCCGAACTCTGGACGTTAGCAATTAGTTGAAGCTTTATGCAAATATTACACAGCGCAGGGGGAGCCCTAAGAGTGAGGTGATAAGGAGAGTGGGGATAGAAGGATTCGAGGTCGCGTTGTTTTCTTCCTGTCAACGCAAATCGTCTCGCACTCTCCAAAGTCTGTCTAAAGGCCCACTGGGGGTAAATAAGGGCTTAATATAGCAAGGGAAAAACAAGTTACTCTCGATATTAAGAGTAGTATCAGTTCCTACAACGACTTATACTTTAATCTACAGATTGACCTGTGATAGCCTTCTAATGGATTGACGGGTTTCTAAAATTCAAACCCAATTCAACTAAACACTCATAAAAAGAGACAGAATATACAGAATTTGGCAAATACCAAAGTAGATTTTAAATAAATTTAAGAAAGCAAATTATGAAAAAACTGAACAGAACATAAACTCTTGGGTTAGGAGCAGGTTGTGTGTACATTCAGTTCCACGGGAGAAGATATTTTTTTTTCAATGTGGCTTAAATTATTAAAACTCAAGCGAATTCATGTTTAACTATGATTCCGCCAAAGTACGTATGAGAATAAATTGAGTTCGAGAATGGAACATTTAGATACAACGAACCGGGCAGAGGAGCTCACATTCATTTCACATAGCGGATCATTTCGACACTATTGGCATAAAATATTGTTATTTGCATGAACAAGTGAATAACGACAGCCAATCAAAACTATCATGAACAGGCGAATCTTATTTTTTTTAGTTTTATTTCTTTTTTTTAGAATCTCATACATGTGTAGAAAATCGACACAAGGGATGACGTCTGACTTAGTTTTCCACCCGATATTTGAACATTATTTAGAACAATTATGAAATTGAAAAAGACTTTACGGAGACGAATATATACTCTATATTGTGAGTCAATAGATGGTGCTATGAAACGTTTATATTATGAACGATATTTTGTTGCAAAAGAGGCTTCCTTTCTCATATCTTTCATTTATATTTGAACTTTAATTAAATCATGCATACGAAACAAGAAATGTTTCTCTTTATTTATTTCTCCAATCAAAATCTTAGATTTAGTTCCCTTATCTAATTTTAATTAATGAAGTTACCATCACAAATAAATTTTACAATAATAAGTTTAGAGAAAACAATAATACATCGAATGTTCTGCGTCTTTTTTTAGATTCTACATATAGAAATTTCAGTTAAGGATAATTAACGACCTTGAGAGCTAACAAACTCAAAATGTTCACCACTTATATACTGCAATTCTAAACTGATATAAGTGTAGACCGACACCACGATTACGGGGCTAGACGATTTTATGTGGTAAGCAACATTGTGATCGAGTATCTGAGGATCTTTTCGTTACTATTATTAAGGTTGATTTTAGGATATTTCTGAAAGGTTTCTTTCGTTTACGGTAACTACTTCAACTTTTCCATTAGCCAGCATTGCACCAGCTACCATTATACATTTTGACTAATTAATTTTTAACAGTTTTTATGGTTGCTTCAAAACAAAAGCAGTCTAGCTGGGATTAAAAAAAGATGAATCGCAAGTAAATCATTAAAAATACGAAAAGGAAATGAAGGAAATTTACAAAGGTTGGAGAAAAACTATGCAAGCTCAAATCCTTTAAAAAGTATGTCAACAAATTATTAGTCAAATCACCTCACATACAAGAGGATTATTCAACACTATCGTTGCCTTTACTTATCAGTGTAGAAAACAAATTATTACTTAAAGATTCCAGTTCTAAATCAAAGCTACTTTTAGTATATTTGCCATTGTGCCATTCTGCTTAGGTTATTCTCTCTCTTTCTCTCTCTCTCTCTCTCTCTCTAGGTTTATCAAGGTCTAATAGTTTTGTTTCCAAATGTTGTATTTCAATGCAACTGATACGAGTTTTTTACCCTTTTGCAGAGATTGTTCCACACTGTTTTCCGTTTGGGATCCCGGGGTTTCTTCAATCGTTTCCTAGTCCATCTCTTTAGACAAATAAGTGCATTAGCACGGAGTTGACTTAGTGTATATTTGAATTTGTTCCCGGAATGGTTAGTTATAAGTGCAGTAATGATTTGGAGAGGAGAGCGAATATTTGCTGTGATGAGATTGACGGCTACTTCTATTTCATCAGGAGTGTGAAGAGGGATTATGGTGTCAGTTGTTTGAGATAAAATTTGCCGATATTCGTCCCAGTTGGATGGATAATTTTGTAGACATTGGTACCTAGGTGGTGTGTGTGTAGATAATGAATATCTATTCGGGCTGGAAGATATCGCCTGCAATGATGATTTTAGTTCCAACTTGACTAAGAAATCTTAAGTCATTGGTATCTAACGGTGCTTTAGGTTGCATATAAGCAGCTATGAGAATAATGGGAAGACCTGAGGTAATTGATTGAGTACCAGTAGCACCAGTGAGGCTAATTTTTGAAGTGGTAAATAATTCTTATCTATTATGGCTGTGCCATCTTTTGCTCCTTGACGACCTGTACGATGAAGTTATTTTATGCACAATTACTTCATTAAATACTTTTATTCATAAATGGACTTTTGTAATTTAGGTTGCCTAATATGAAAAATTAAAAAAAGCATGTTTTGAGTAATTATGCATCTTCGGAGCACTGAAATGAGCACGGACTTCAACGTTAGGAATAGTAAGTCCCTAAATTTAGCAAGTTATAGATTTCAAATTATTTCTTCATTGGATAGGAAGAAATAAAAAGAGAGATGGACTTAATGTTTAAAAATATAGCATTGTAAATTCACACTTTTCACTTTAGTGAAGCACTTGTAGCTTTATCATGAGCAGTTATTCTCATAGTTTCCGGTTCACAGTGCTCTTAGAGCATCAAGAATTTTCCATGACAACTGATCAGAAAACAAGTACCAACTGCATTTAAATATGTTATTGCACAAAGCAGATTTCTGCACATGTTGAGATATTCAACAAAATGTGATTATATGATTTGAAATGAAACCGAATCGATCGAGATTTTTTCCCAGTTGTTAATAAGACGTTGGTGCATTGCCACATTGCATCAGGTCATTCTAACGAACTTAGTTTCCCAGATATAGGCCTCTAACGTACGTGGAGAAGTCCGCTTTGTGCAATAAACCAAAATGTTGCTCTGAAAAGTAACTTTTGACTCATCTATTATAGAATATTTGATTTATTTTTAAATGAAAATGATGCATGATGTTAAAATAAAACAAATTACAGACATTCGAAATAAAAATGTGAGTATTTTAAATTAACACATTTTAAACACTGTACCAAGAAATTTCCTGCGAATATTAACTTTCGGGTCATATATTACGATATGTTTTACTTTATTTTTCTACTAAATTATGTAAAAATGATTCTTACTTCTAGCAAGTAATGAGCCAGCCTCGTGATTCAGGGGGTGAGGTAGCAGACTTTTGGTCTAGAATTAGTGGGTAAGTTGGTTCGAATCCCAAGACCATCCATCCTGACTGAATTTCTCCATGCCTTTCGTCAGTTTTACAAGCAAGTGCTGGGATGTAACAGTAAGAAGACCATGGCTGCTACATTACCCATCGTCTCCTTCACACTATTCCGGGCTGAGTTACAGATAATTGAAGCCTATAAGTAAATTCAAATCCAGTAAGTAATGCTCCCAGTCTGGCTGGCAATTCTCTCTCTGCTTGAAAATACTGTGCTTAACGAAGAATATTTTCTGGTACACCTGTTTGTGTCTTTATTCATGAAATTTAAGGAATACTTGACATTTTGCCTTTAATGTTTTCTCTTTCCAACATCAGAATCGTTTAAGGACCTTCTTTATTTAACAAGCTCAATTTCCATTAGTTACTGCGAGTATCTTCCCTGTTTATACAATCTATGCCAGAATACTTACTGAAAAATTTTATCCGATCTCCGAATGAAGCATGTTCAAAATAATTTCGAGGATACCTGCGCCTTGGTGCTCACTAGTTTTCCCGAATAGTTCGCATACGTTAAGCCTTTGCTCCGACTTCTTTTAATTACTTCCCTTTCGTGTGTATTTATTATTTCCTTCAACAGGAACACAAACCTTACCTAGATCCATCCATCTTTGAGGTTAATAACTGTCAACTGAGCTATATGTGTAATATCCTTGTAGTTAAGAATCTCGTTTGCTAAGGTATTACATGTCGAAACTGGACATTTCCCGGAGAGTCCCTGTTTCGGCTAAAAATATTAAAATCATTTACAGTAAAACCTCTAGTAACAGACACTTCTACAAAGTGAACATCTCCCGTAAAGGACATATTTTGTAATGCCCTACCATCGCTATGAAAAGAAACGTATTAGTAAACATCTCTAAAGCGGACACTCTACATTGCCAACACGGATAGTGTTTCCTGTTATTTATAGGTAATATTTAAATCCTATAACGAACATTATGAATGTGATTTAAGGGAAATCCGCCCATCTTCAACATGTTGACTGTCACACAGAATTTTTGGACAAGTTGCCTTTCATAGTTTATAATTACAGTCCGAAAAACATTTTTAACACTGATGAGACACTGGGACATTTTTTCGTACACTTCCGGATAAACAATATACTTGAAAGGAGAAATATACTCGGATGGTAAAACAGCAAAGGAGCGGTGGTGCAAGACATGGAGCAGGAGATGGATACGAGAAAATCATATGAAGTGAAAAGTTTAAATTTCGCAATAGTTTTGGATATTTCTTCCTTCTCTCTCTCTCTCTCTCTCTGTCAAGCAATACAGGATTCCAATTAATTCACAAACATACGGAAGATGTCATATTTAAGGATAAATGATATAAAAATATAAAATATTATTTCTAAGTTGTGCCCTGAACATAGGGTTCATACAGTATAGATGGCGGAAGGTAATGTAAGATTTGAGTTACATCACCAGTGGTTGTTTATGAAAAAATACGTAAGAAACGTATTTTACGTAAGAAAAAATTGAGACCTCTGTTAGGCAGACACCTCTCTATAGCGGGCAATTTTGATTCCCCCTGTCTGTCTGCTTTAGAAAGGTTTCACTGTACCACAATACAGAAATTTTAGGGAAACTTCAGATGATTTATTTCTGTCTAAAATGATAGCTCTACCTTTTCGGAGAGTATATTATTACATAACTCAAAACCTAAGAAAAAAAGTTCAGTAGTCCGTTTTCTTCAATAACTCGTTCATTTGTTTTAGGGCTGTTAGACTATCCAAAACCGTAAACTATGCACGTAATACAGTTCATACTTTCAAACCAGTTGCATATACTAAAATACGTGCAATGTATCGTGTAAATTAACCTTGAAAGGACCAAGGCCGGGAGGAGGGGGAGCTATAAAATGTCCACACTTTTGAAATTTTGTTCTTTTCATCTTGAATTTTTGTGACCCCCCTCCTCCATATTTTTATTTTGTGTTAGTATGTGTCTCAAATATTATATTCCATGGGACATTTTTTCCTTCTCTGATTTCTTTGTGAATAATAATTGAAAATTCGGCAGTGTGGACACAAAATAGTCCCCCCTGGTCCAATTACGGACCTTGAATTTGAAGATTTTTTGTTTGTTTTGGTACACCCTGTAGCTGGCAGCTGTATTGATATACTGTTGACGAATGACTGCCTGCATCTTCACTATTACCTGTACAAGGGTCACACTTACTTTTAGACTAATTCTACATGTTGTTTTTAGGGCATTATGTAACAAAATAATGAGTAAGTGCTTGTCGGATAGAAAAATAGCAGATGAACTTTCTGATGTGAGTGAAGATGAAGCGAAAAATGGTCTAGACGAAGCGGTGAGACATAGAGGATGACATTGAGGATATTTACAATTGTGTGGATGAAGCTGAAGCTGAATGAAACCATCGTCAAGTGTGTGTAGTATTTACATACAAATCACAGTGGATATGTGTTGTGTATGTTACAGTGTTACCCAGCACCTGTAGGAAACATGGCGTCTTAGCCCAAGTCCCGCACCAGTCCACTTTGTCCTTTTTTCTCCTTCTATGTGCAAACGTATTGCCAAGCGTTGCCGCTTTTCTATTGTGTTTGTGAAGTCCCTGTACTCCTGTCTCAGCATTCGACTATGTAAGTATCTCTTTTTCTACGTTATTCTACCATCTTATATATATATATATATATATAAATCACAGCCATATTCGATCCATTATTAGATAAGCCATCTCCCCGGAGGGAGGAGATTGGTGTGCTGCTCCCACTCTGACCAGACAGGTTGGAAGACGAGAGGCTAAGCTCTCACCGTGATCACAACCAAGGGCGTCAATTTCTGTGTAACTTTGGGTGCGCATTCAGGTGTTTTTTTTGGGGGGGGTGGGGTTGCATTCAGATGTGGGATTTATCAATGAAATACATTTGCCAAAGGGATATACGTGTAACAGCCTAGTTGCTGTTCCATTTTTATATTTATTTTCTCCCCTTTTATTTTCTTAGTCTCTGTTTTGTTTTCTTTCTGTGTGTTCTCCTTAGCTCATTCTCTTTGGTTGGTTTTAGACTCTTTGAGCATGTTTCGTTTGGATTTTGCTTTGGATTTTTATCGTTATCCATCCAGGTTTTCGTTAGTCACGCAGCAATGACTTGGATCTAACGCTTGTCTTTGATTGGACCCTAGTCAATGCTTCGTGACTTGTTTTTTGCTGATTGGTGTGAATCAGCCTTCTTCTCCGTTTTGCTGGGAGAACTGCTCTCTCACGCCATGTTAGTTCAGTTCCAATTTTTAAAACGAGACGAATAGATGCATGGGCTTTCCGTCATCTGTACTTCCTAAGCCCTGTCTACGATTGGTAATTATAAACACCAAATTTAGTATCATTCTCGATTTAGACTGTTTTCGTCCATACCGAAAAATATATTATTCGAATTAAGAAGAATTAGAACCGATATAAGTGCTATCAGGACTTTTCAACATCATTATTTCCAAATTTTCACCGCATTAAATTAATATTTTTGTTTTGAGATTATTTATCAATATGTACAATATGTTCTAAATTTCAGTATGGGGCCGCTATTAACCGAATTCTTACATTACAAGTATCGGTTCATTGGATTTTAATAATCATATGCCAATTTCTCGAAAAGAAAAAGAGTATTGTAAAATTTTATTTCTTGTAAGTGCGTTACAAGACTTAGTTGAAGGGATTCCAACTTCCAAAGGGCCTTCTAAATGGGATAATTAATTTATTGGTGATTTGAAGGTGAGAAATATTCGCTCTTTTTCTCACTTGCTCACTGTGCTCTCCAGTTTTCCAAATCTATTCGAAATTCCCGGTTAGCCATGTTTGACAGCTACCGCATATTTTCCTTACTTGATCAAATTAGTAATATATCTGTTCGACTATTTTTGCGTACCGTTTTGATGCTAATAGTAAATTTTAATTTATTCGACATGGTTCAATAATTTTGGTTTCAACTCCAGCCACTATTCTCCGATGAAAAAGTCATATTTTATAACAATATTTTGCATTTTTAAGATTTATTCAGAACGTTTTTTGTATAAGGTAGTAATCATCTGTAATGACGTCACACAATTAATAGCGTTAATGTGATTCTTTCTTTACCATGTATTTTGGACTAGAACTTCTTTCGTGTAAGTAATACTGTGCTAAAACTTTTTGAAATTATACAACAATATTTCGGGAATCATTTGTGAAAATAACAACGAAATTTATTAATTATTATAGAAATTATGGATATTTATGTGTGACTACGTAACTTTCAGTTCTGCTTAATTCAATGTATACCAGCGATTCAAATTTGTTTGTTCCTTCAACTCAACAGTAAATCTGTTCAGATCCTTATGACACTATCATATCCGTAAACGTGCGATATGTAAATTCAAAGTAATAAATTGAAATTCTGAAATTTTTATATTTCTTCGAAAAATCTAGAGTTTATGTTCAGTGAACGTAGTGTAGAAACTTCTCAGTTAGCCAGGTACGATCTAAGGCATTAGTTGATAATCCACACACAGTGTTTAGTAAGATTTATAAAGTGCAGTGAGTTATTTAATGTTTGACTTGATATTTATTGGAAATTAGTTACAAATCGTTACGTGAAGTTGACAGCAATTGATACTCAGTATTTCTGTGTTTCGGTAAACCTATCGTATTCAGTAATGTGATTTTTATTAGATTAGATCGGTTCATAAATCCGTAGACCAGTGGTAGGATTCTTTCGCCAGCTGAGAAGTGATAACTTGGGAAAGGAACTATATATTGAATTTCTGGTTATTTCTGCGTTGACATATGAAGTGACTCCAGCATGTGATTTGTGTGAATAAATATTATTTGCATTATGACACTACGTTTGGATTGAGTTGCGACCGTCATTCGTTTGTGTTCGTTCGTCTTTATTTCAGGAATTGCGATTCCAGACTACAGGTGTGGGCCCTACTAAGGTAAAGGTAAGACATGGTCTTTTGCCACCCTGTATACTTCGAAGTGAGTAAAGACTCATATGAGCCACATATGAGTCGTTATGCGTATCATCGTTTGAGATTATTTCCCAAGTAAAGATATACGTTTTCTTTCTTAATCTGTCGCAAATCTGAACCAGCTGGTACTTCGGAGTATGAACTGACGATCTAATTAAAAGATTGGAGGTGTCGCCTTACCGGTATTTCCTCCCTCGATCTTTTTTTTTTTTACAGCGATCACAAGGATCTGGAATCCTCTTTCCCAGATATTCTTAAATCTGGAAGGCATTTCTGCGCCGCTCGTCTGGGGTGTAGAAAATGTTTGGAGTTAGAGGTTAGGTTAGATGCGTTGCGTGGGTACTCTAGGCTCCTGGCGACCCTATTTGTCTGTGTGATCCACTTTTGGGATCATTAGGTTGGGGGCGTTTCAGTTTTTTTTGCGACTGCAACCAGGGTTTCCAAAAACTGTGCGTTTCATACGCATTAGTAGAAGGGGATAATGAATGGCCATGTACTGTAGAAATAGGAGAACCGACTTCAACTTAGCATTTTGGATCCCAGAATCTGGGAGTTCACTTGAACCTTGCAGGGAACAGGAACCCACAAACCTCCCGGGATCGGCGCCCTTCATCGCCACTATATTTTATTCATAGCAGCTCTCGAATTGCATCGCCAGACCCACAAGCGTTGGAGAAAAATCCTTAGTAGCGCCGGGAATAGAACCCAGGACGCCTCAATCCGTAGTCAGCAACGCTAAGCACTAGTCATGTACATAAAAATAAAAAATAATATATAAAAAGCGGTATTAATAAAACTAGTTTTCACACCAATAAGACCTCGTTTGAATACAATATTAGAGTGGACATTTTAACCCCACTCCCCTTGGTCTAAAATGTAACTCGCGGGCGCTTGGTCCTCCGAGGGATGTAAGAAACTGATACAGTAGTTTTTTTATTCGCCTTCTACTTTCAATTATCTTCTCCAAACTTGTAACTTCCCGCGGCATACATTTTTGTTGAACTTATTTAAAATGTCTTAGTAAGATTTAAAAGAGATATATTTAATTCAGCATACAAACTCTTATATCTTCAACTTATCAATGCACAAGAACAACCAGTTTAAGAAATCTTACATGACCACCTACACCTAGTCGGTAAAAATCAATAAGTAAAGATCAACCCATTTATACAACTCATATATAAATATGTTGATCTTTATTTATCGGTATTTACCCACTAGGTGTAGGGGGGTCACGTATGATTTCTTAAACTGTAGACACCAAACACGTGCCTCCACTAACATCTCATGTGTAGCTCAAATAGTCGCTCACGTTCAATTAACAGCTGTACTGAACAATAAAACCAGAACCAAAAATCAAAGTTCACTCTCAAATAACACACGTGAACAACCTACCACTAATAATGAAGGTTTTGTAAGTATTTGTAGAACCATTAAAGACACTATGAACCTTTTTAAAGACTTCAGCATCGTCAAATTCTGAACGCGCATAAAACAAGGCCTCCCAGGACTCACAGAAGCAGAACGAGCCCTTCATAAAATTAAAATGGCGTGCAGTTTCCTCGATGATGGCAGCGAGTAAGTTGATACCAAACCGTAATATCAGACTAGCATTTTGTAATGCTGATGGCATTTGCACCCAAAAGAAAACTTTTCAATACTTTTTAAAGAACACAATATTGATATTGATCTTCTCAGTGAAAGCAATCTCCACTTCAATAATCTTTGGAAAATTCGAAATCATAATATAATTCGTACAGATCGTCAAGGAGCAAACGGTGGCACACACATAATAGCTAAGAATCATTTACCACTTCAAAAATTAACATCACTGGTACTACTGGTGCTCAATTAATTACCTCAGGTCCTCCCATTAATCTCATAGCTGCTTATATGCAACCTAAAGCACCGTTAGATACCAATGACTTAAGATTTCCTAGTCAACTTGGAACCAAAATCATCATTGCAGGCGATATCTTCCAGCCCGAATAGATATTCATCATCTACACACACACCACCTAGGTACCAATATCTGCAAAATTATCAATCCAACTGGGACGAATATCGGCAAATTTTATCTCAAATAACTGACACCATAATCCCGCTTCACACTCATGATGAAATAGAAGTAGCCGTCAATCTCATCACAGCAAATATTCGCTCTCCTCTCCAAATCATTACTACACCGATAACTAACCATTCCGGGAACAAATTCAAATATACACCAAGTCAACTCCGTGCTAATCCACTTATTTGTCTACAGAGATGGACTAGAAAACGATTGAAGAAACCCCGGGATCCCAAACGGAAAACAGTGTGGAACAATCTCTGCAAAAGAGTAAAAAAAATCGTATCAGTCGCATTGAAATACAACATTTGGAATCAAAACTATTAGACCTTAGAAACCAAACCATGAATTTTGGTATTTAGCATTCTTGAACCCACGAACAAACACCTCTACTCGGTTCATTCATGTCCCACATGGAATGACTTACACTTCTGCAGACAAAGCAAATGTCTTTGCTGAAATGCTAGAAAGTCAATTCACAGTCATCCCGGAGCCTTACAACGAACTCACTAACAGGATGATACATCAATCGTTACAACATACGCCTCTCATTGATCCATTCAATCCTCAAAACCTCAACACGCCTATTAAAAGAGATACAGAAAATCATAGGCAGAATTCGTGGACGTAGCGCTGCTAGACCTGACAAGATCCCAGCTTCAACATTTAAACAAGCACCCCGAAAACTTATAGTTCAAATCAAACGACTGTTTAATGCAATTCTTATCCACAATCATTACCCGACTGCCTGGAAACAACCCTTCTTTTCCTTGAACACCATCGACCTACTAGCCTGCTCTCTAAAGTCAGCAAAATCTTTGAAAAAATTGTACACAAAAGAATAATGGGTCATGTGGACACCCAACATTTAACACCATCGCATCATTTTGCATTTAGATGTGGATATGATACCACTACTCAGTTAGAACGAGTCATTGAATCCATTACATCTCAATTAACGCAAAAGGACATACAATAGGCATATTCATTGATACAGCTAAAGCACTCTGGCACTCTGGCACTCTCTAGCACTCTGGCACTATAAATGAATAGAAATGAATTTTCCATATCACATCATTCGGTTACTACGCCGTACCTTTCACGGCTCTCCAGGCTGGATCCACCTCTGGAGTACCACAGGGCTCATTACTGCGACCTATACTATACAATCTTTATACAACTGATATCCCAACACCGAACATTAACAACTTTGCTACATTTGCTGACGACACAGCTATTTTGCTACACATCACAGTCTAACTTATGCTTATCGTATGGCACAAAAACAACTTGAAATCCATAGAGAACTGGACTATCAAATGGAGAATAAAGCTCAACCCGCACAAAACCAGAGTTGTACATATCACATGCAGATATTCACCTCCTCTACCACAACTTGTACTTTTGGAACACCACTCAATTATTATCGATAAGCTAAATATTTTGAGTTAACTAGATAGGAAACTGATTTTCCTCCCACATCTCCAAGACATCCATAAACGTGCTATCTCACGCATTCTACAACTATATCCCATGCTCAAAAGTTCACCTCTCAACCTTCAAGCTTGCCTGCATATCTATTGCATGATGGATTGTCCGCTAACTTATGCTGCTCCTGTTTGGAGACATGCAACTTTAACCTACATACACAAGCTTCAAATAGCACAAAACAGAGCCGCCCGCACTATGATTGGCCAACCAAGAGATAGGCGCATAGCTCAACTTCATGGAGACTTGTCACTACCTCTATTAACTGACTATACATTGATCAGATCACACGATAATTTTGGCAGTTTTCCATACATTCAATAAGTAGACACTACAAATCCACTGAGAAAACTTTACAAAATGCCCATTGCATAACTGCCATCTGTAACAAATAACTTGCTACATCAGGACTGCGACAGTCGCGTTCTGACAATATAAATAAAAAACTATATTCCGATCTGAGAAAATACATATGGAAGGCATTGGCAATAGCCCAAAATTTCACGCAACAAACCGCCAATATTAACCACATATCAAGGAAAACAACTCATTGAATAACTTTATTCGTGCCTACATCCTCATAAGAGTAATTTCCTTATTTGGTTACAAATTATATATTAACCTTCCTCTCAGTCGTTTTTTGAGTTAATAGCTATTTGTAATTTTCAATTACGTTTCCTAAAAAAATATTATTTTGAACATTCACTTCTTTGCATTATTTTGCAACGAACCTGTTTATCAGTTCATAAAAATGTAAGATATTTTGACTTTAGCACCATCTTTATTTTACCAGACTACATGCTACATTTTAATTGACTCCACTAATAAAAGATGTTCTATTATACTTTAATTCAATACACAGTTCATTTGACAACCAAGAGATTCCTTCAATTAATGTTGTTATGAAACAGATAAAGAACAATCGTTAAATCGTACAAATCTTGGGACAACAATGAAATAAAATTTTAATTAAAACATGTAATAAATTTATGATAGTTAGTGTAATTCGTTTAGTTTAAAATCCAACAAGTAGCCCATTATTTAACTATTGTTTTAATTAATTCATTACACAAAATCAACTAAAACAATATTGAAATGAACCAACAAATGAAAATATACTTATTTTATTTATCTTCGACTATAGCCTACTGAAAACTAATATCTCCTGTCAAAAGCGTGGTAATTCCCTTCATCTAAACAACAGTGACGACTGTATTGACGCATATGTGGGAAAACTATTATCTCTGAAAATGACAGCTTTTCAGTGTAAAATTCGGTGTCGTTGAAAATGATTAATTAGTTACAAATGGTAGTTCTCATTCTAATCTACTAGATCTAAAGGCACTTTACATAGTGGTATATAGTGGCTGAATATAAGTGATATATATCAAAAGTAGTCGATTGAATTTAATGCATTTAATGAAATCCTTATCACCGAGAGGTGCGGTATGTGATACCGCTCGTACATTTTTTAAAAAATGCGCCCCTCAGTTAGTACTTGACTTTGTGTTCCGTTGTAACAGCCTAGTTTGCTGTTCCATTTCTATTTTTATTTCCCTTTTTATTTTTTCGCATTTGTTTTCTGTCTGTATCTTTTCAAGTTTTTGTTAGTCACTAAGCATTAACTGTCTAAATTTACTGTCTAAATTTTAATTAAATCCTAGTCAATGCTAGGCTCCGTGTTTCGTGCTGATTGGTGTAAATCAACATTCTTCTCCGGTTAACAAAAAAACTGCTCTCCCCTCCCTGTTAGTAGTAATTCCTATTTCACCAACCCCAAAAAAAATGTGTAAGCTTTTCCATCCTTTGTATCTCTTAAGCTCTAAACTACAAATAAGTAAATATATATAAAAAAAATTAGCTATGCTAAAAAATATTTCAACAGTTATTCATCTATTCCAGTAAACTCTATTCATAGTTGTAAAAAAAAATCAATACAAGTGCTGACAAAACA
Source organism: Lepisma saccharinum (assembly GCA_022664845.1). Taxonomy (NCBI): domain Eukaryota; kingdom Metazoa; phylum Arthropoda; class Insecta; order Zygentoma; family Lepismatidae; genus Lepisma; species Lepisma saccharinum. The sequence continues at coordinate 23,962 of JAGDQP010014843.1, read as the reverse complement.
TTTCCTCACGTTAAATTTATTTCAAAATTTTTCCTTCAATAAAGTTATTATTTTGATTTTAAAAATTATTTATCAACATGGGTAATATTTGCTAAATTCAGTATAAAGCCGCTATTAACAAAATTCGTACGTTTTATGTATCAGGTCGTTCAATTCTCGTAATCAATTACCACCTTTTAGTCTTCCAATTTTCAATTATATTTAAAACTCCCGGTTAGCCATATTAACAGCTATCATACAACACCTCAATTAGTCAAATCAAAAACAAAGTTTGTTCAACCATTTTTACATACAATTCTTCATAATTATAAACTTTAATTGTAAATTTAAAACTTTAATATAATTCATTAATATTAGTTTCAACTTCAGCCACTATTCTCCGTTCAATTGTCATATTTGTAACATTATTATTGCATATTCCAATATTTACTCAAAAATTAATTTGTATAACGTAGTAATCAGTTGTCGTAACGTCACGCCTGCTTTAAAGTAAACTAAATTCTTTCTTCAAAGTATGTTTTATGTAATAACTCAATTTCTGTAAAAGTAATGTAATAAAACCTTTTCAAAATTAAATATTAATGTTTCTAAACTATATCGTAAAAATTTCAACAAAAGTTATTAATTATTATAAAAATTATAAACATTTTTATCTGCAAAACCAACTTTCGTTTCCTCTTAAATACTTCATAATGTGTAAAAAAAAATAAAAAATATATATTTTTTTATAATAATAATAACAAAATTATTACTTCAACTTCTAGTTATAATGTTATACTCGAAAAGCAAATATTATAAAAAATCAAAAAAATAATTAAATTTTAAAATCTTTATATTTACTCAAAAATTTTAAATTTCTTTTCAAAAAACATAATCAATATAACCTCTCAGTTAACTAAGTATTACTTAAAGTATTAGTTAAGTAACCGCAAACAGTGTGTAATATTGTTTTTGTTGTGCAATAATTAAAATTAATTAACGTTTACCATAATATTCATTTAAATTAAACTACGTTATCTATAATTAAATAAACTTTAAAAGCAATTAATATTAATTTATTCTCTACTTCAGTTATCCTTGCATTTTAAAAATTGCGTTTTAATTAAATTAAATTCAATTCATTACTCTGTAGGCCAGTGGTAACCCTACCCACAGCCATGTTTAGATGCCAACTAACTGACGTCAACTGCTCATCACGTGATCAAACGGTATGACATACCGGACCGCGGGGTGTATGTAAAAAGTTTTGTATTTGCATTCGGCCTATACCATCTAATAATTGTTAAACCGATTCTTTGTAAAACACATATTTTGTGTTGTAACAAACGTTTTCTTGAATAGAAATTGTATAAATGATGTAAATAAATGGTATAAACTATTGTTATTATAAACACAACGTACAGTTCGAAAATTACCGCTTTTATAACCGCATTAGTTAAATTCAACACAACTCGATCACACCGGATTTGCTTCACAGCGTGTGGTTGGAGCTGGATTAAAGTCTCGATGTTTTCCGTGTAACATCGAGTATATATAATTCAAATCAACACTATCAAAAACTTTTTTTTTAATTTATGTAAATATTGTAAAAGTTTGAACAGAATTGTACTTTCGTTATTAAAGTTATGCCCTTTCGAAATCAGGGGCTCTTTTTGTGCTCACCCTGTATTTTTAGTTTTCGGGCAGTGGTTGTTATTTTCCAGACATGCCATGATTAGTTTCCGGACAGTAGTTATTTCAAAGAAATTCGTGGAGATAATTGTTACTGAAAATCATTTTCCATAAACATTAATTATTCTATTTCAATGAACTAAATTTTAGAAATGTACGAATCACTTAAAAAAGTCCATGATCACATTTTTGCAATCTTATTTAAAATTGAGTGCAATTTAGATGCAATATTATCTACATCATCACATTAATTTCACAAAGAAACCTTACGTCTAGGGCTCTAGGCTATTCAGATTTTAATAATTCACTACACAGAAGAATAGACCTAGTACATTTTGACTAAATTCCTTACCATATTTTCAAAACAAGACAAAAACTCGTAATATGTTGAGCAATGAAGATTTCAGTTTATCACTGAATGGTTCTTTAAGAGTATTTGTAACAAATGAAGTAAGTTTCTCCCAATTTATTCCAATCAGCACCAGTAAGATAACTGCACTTTAGGTGAAACCAACTTTCACAACTGTCACATCCCACAGGCTTTTCTTCATCCAGAATTGAAAAGTCATTAATTATTTCTAAACAATCTCCTCAAATGGTTCCGTCTCTGTAATCTGCTGCTGCAACTGTTACCACTTTTTATTGCTTGGTTCTGTTTTGACTTTTCTTTAACTGTATTCTTGATCTGTGTCTTTTTTCTTCTTCTTTTCTTTCCTTCTGGCATTTTCTTCTTTTTCTTGCAAGACCATGATGTACTCTGGAGGACTTATTGCCAATGCGTCTTTTAGTTGACCTCTTCATAGAACCGAGCCGTCGTAGCTGTGTTAGAGCGGTGGCATAGTATTCGGGAGGTTGTGGGTTCGATCCCAGCGGCCGGCCATTCTGACTGAGTTTTTCCAGGATATTTACTCGGTCACACCAGGCAAATGACGGGATCGTATCTTCAACATAGGCCTTGGCCGACACCTCCCGAATATTTTCCATTCCCCTATCTCGGTCTGAAACTTATATGCCGTAAAAAAAATTAAATTCCTCTTCTTAGATCATTTCTTTATGGGAGATTTTGGCCATAGAGATGCTTCTTTTTAAGTTGATTTAATGTCCAGTAACTGAAAAGGAATTTCAGAACTAAATAAAATGGAGCTGCTCTTACGCTAGTTTTCGGATCTATATTTTCACTCACAATCACATAAAAAAACGCACAAACCTATTTCAATGTATTGTCAGCACAAATCTAGACACACTAAGAAAAGCATTAAGAGCGTGCAGCTTACCATGGTTGTCCATTCATATCCCTTATATCGCAAAAAATGTCGTAACGCAAATCACGTTTGCATCACACCAAACAGTGCACAAAAGCTGCAAATCACGATTTAATTCGCTGACAGTGACGTGTTTCCGGGTTTAATATATAAAACGTGATTTCTGATTGGCTGGAAATACTCTGCATTTCTGATTTTCACATTCATTGTTATTTTACAAACAGTAACAGGCATAATATTGCCACTTTTAGATTCAATTATACACTAAATAGCACTGTCCGATAACTAGCGCAATTACCCTATGTCCCATTCGTTGCATCTCGGCTGTTAAGGGTCCCTATAGTTTTTGATTTTAAAATGCTGATATGCGTTATACGTGCATGACTAATTATGGCATAAACTAAATTATTTAATGCTATACTCACTTCATAAGTGTTAAATAGGTTTAGCCATTTACTCATCGTGTTCGCTGATTTAATACCAAATCAACCTTCTTAATTTTTTTTATAAATTAGTATTGCGTTAATTTTATGTTGTGTTAGATTAGATTACTTTCAACGTGTGATTACTCGGTATATATAACGTATTACGGCCCAAGTACGAAATTGCTCAGTTTGTAAATTGGCTGGACTCTTTGCACATTGGCTAAAGCGCGAAATAAAGTGTAATTGGAATTCCCGCTCTGGACGGTCAAAACACGAATAGGTCAAGGCAGTCTGGCCAGTGTCGGAAGAATATCTGAAACCATGTGGTTCTGCACCGGAAGTCACATGGTTGTGGAACTCTTTTTCTTTGTTTGTTCAGTGTAAGCCGAGTTAGTGTTGTCAGGTGGAGAGAAATGTTCCGAAAAGCGGGAAAATTTTGGGTCACAAGAAAGGGAAAATAAAGTGTTAACATTTTTTGAATCTTTTTGGCATTTTTGTTCTAATTTTCAGCCATTTTAAAAGTAAGCTATGCATCAGGGATTTTTTAACAATAATCTGGAAATTTTTCAGTATTTTGAGGGAAATATTGAGACAGGAACCTGACAACACTTAGCTGAGTAAAGAGCTGATTGCTGTGAGAAACGTTATTTTCAAAGCAGCGAAAGACGGTGTGTCATTTTCTTCACGTGTTGTCGTTGATTTCTGCGCATTGAATTGAATTTATTTTAAGGCCTTTAGGCAACTATGGCTCAGGCCGTATGGATGATTATGGGATGAATTGGTGGAATGATGAAAGTGGGAGGAAACGGGAGCACCCCGAGAAAACCCACGCACACGGTGTTTATCCACCACAAAGCCCACATGGCATGAGCAGGGATCGATCCGACGACCCCTAGCACCAGAGGTGAGCGCTCTACCAACTGAGCCACCGTGGCCCCGATTTCTGCGCATGTAATAGCGTCAGTTACTGCTGAAACTGGAGAGTGTGAAAAGAATAATGATGGAGGTGACTCTATTGGTACGTTACGGGATAAGTTCAATGCTAGTTTCATGAAACTAGTAAAGAACAAACATGATAATACTGATTAGTTTTACAAACAAGAATATACTCAAGTGATTGAAGAAGTGAAGGAAAGAAACTAGAAATAAATAGAAAATACCGCGTTGATTACTGGAAAAGATTTGATGTAATAACTGTGAGTAGTCATGGAAAGCTCATTACTCCAGTGAAAGGAGATAGCAGTGTGTTGTATTATTTGTGAACAGACGAACATTTTTATGTACTGCACGATAAACGCGTTAACATGGGACACGGTGAGCATACAAAAATATAGAAAGAAGTGAATCGCAAGTACAAAAATGACAAAAGAGACAATAATGATTATTAATTTATTTAAGCAGTGTCAAACAAAGACATCAGTCTTCCAAGGGTTTAGTTTCCAAGTCTATGGTATTTAAAGAGATTTGTTCTCTATGTCAGGTAGATATGAATGCAGATGAAAGTAATCCTGATAGAGAGTACAGATTCATTTTGATTTATCAGGACTATCTAACGGAATTTGTTGTTTTTCGTCCACTCAAGATAAAACGAGCCGAAGTAGTTTCGCTTGCTCTGTAGAACTTTTTTCTTTTAAGGCTCAATGGAAGTGGGTTTTCCCTCCTTTTTTGTTTCACGTCAATTATTCAAAATTCATTGCAGGTAAACAAAATTTAACTTTAACAGACTTAAGTACGTTTCGTCCTTCTATAATGAGTACAATTTGTTTTAATTAAATGCTAGTAGTAACTGCAGGATTGTGTGCAGACACTCTTAGGACAGAATAGTAAGCCCGAAAAAAATCTGCAGAGTTCTGATAAGAAATCTCCGCCAGCAGCAGTGGGAGACAACGCTTGCATTCGGGTAGCGGCGGTAGACAAAGGATGCACTGATCTACTAACAAAGCGTGGTTGCTTTGTGCAGAATGATTTCTATAAACTAGGAGCATAGTTCGGAATTTTAAAGCAGTGAAACACCACAGAAAGTGAGTTGAAAATTCTTAAAGAGTAATACGTTACTGTGTAGTCTGTTGAGGATAATGATATATTAAGCAACGTCATCGAGTCAATCGTTAACTGAAGGTCAAGGACTTATAAAGTGCTTCTGTACTAAAAATATATATCACAAGTCAATGTAAGTGTAAATGAGCAGATAGGTTATGTAACTCGAAATGTCACAGCAGCTCAGATTATACAAAAAATCTGTTCATCTCTTCCAGGTAATATTTTAACTACCATAATTACATGTCATACAAAATTATAAACGTAATGGTACAGTTTGCAGCAATTATATGAATAGCAATTAAAAATATTTTAACAAATTAGATTGCAGAAACAAGTAAAAACATTTTGTAATGTTAAGACGAACATTTGTTAACGCACTGCCATCTACATTTGATGTTCGCCTTTGATGAACAGAACAGAAACAAAGAAGTAGAAATCGGAAGTTCAGTGTTTTCTACCTTCTCTTCATTGACATGAAAACTGAAGTAAAATTGAAACCTTAACGGTAGTCTCTTTATATTGGCGTTTTACCGACATTACTTATTTTGGTCAAATCCACACGGCCATAGCTAGTCGGGCAAAGCCCGAAGTAGCGTTACAATATTCAAAATTTCGGATATTGGCCGTATCTGCTGCCCAAAACTAGAAGTGGCCATTTATTTCGCGAAATGACTAAACTCTAAACATGATTGGTGTTTCAAATCCCTAAAACTAGTGTCAATGTAGTTGCCACCCCACAAAGAGTAGTAGAACACTTCTACAGGTCGTTTGCAGCCCCCTGAACACCATTAGTGATGTTTCTTAACACCAATTCCAGTCTTGGGTAATACTACGGGTTTGCGGGAAGGGGGGGGGCGAAATACCTCAAGCTCAAAATGTAGTTAGTTCGTTTTGGGACGTAACCATCCTTATATGGCCCATCTCAATATTTTCTTATCAATATAACATTACATTTCATCCTGCCTCTTGTAAACATTCCTTAATTCGCACACTGATAATTACCGTAGTGTAGGCATGGTGACGTGATGACTTCGTTATCTGGAGGTCAACGGATCAAAACCCGGGACCATCCCAACTAGATGTTAGGTTTCTTTTTACAGTCTCGAGTGAAATATTGGGAGGATACCTTAAATTAGGGTCTGGGTCCTTCTTCTATTAATTTCCTTGGAAAGAGAAAAGCTATGACTGGGGACGGGTATACATACGCCTGAAATGAAAGAAAACTCTGAAATTGAAACAAAAATGATGATAGTGGTTAGTGGTACGTTATTGCCTCCCAATAGAAGGAGATCCAGGATTCGAATACAGTTGTAGAGTAGAGAAAACCCTGCAGATAAGTGAGTTGCTTTTCAAAAGATGATGAAGGAAAAAGGCTGCCAGATCTTGTAATAGATCCAGGATATATAATCTGTTATATCAGGTGAATACTCGATTATCTTTGTCAGAATACCAAGAAATGATATTGAAGAAGATTTACTAATGTTGTATATGTTGCCTAAAACTTAGAAAAGTATTAAAGCGGGTAAAAAGAAAAAGACAAAACTCGGATAAAGTGAAATGTTTCTGGAAATGGCAGAACATAAAACAAGAAAGAAATTTGTTCACATTGTACTTCTTATTCCAAATGTAACCATTTTAACATCATGTTGTATTGTTTACATATCATTAGACTATTATACACTTTAGATTATTACATAAAAATGTTAAATTGGTGTCAACGTATGTGTCATTTAACCGCATAGTGTCGGTCAAAATGGAATTTCACATACCTCTCATGAATATATTACCACTATCTTCAATATTCCTTCTTCATTTTGCGGCGAAATATAAAAGAGAATTCGAGGTTTCCATTGGTGTATTAGACATTTTGTTAGCACTTTCTGTTCCAAAGTTATGACGCGTTAAATAAAGATTGTGCCACTTTCTCTAACTTTACTCTAGGCTCCAATGATATGATTCGGAAAATATGTATTTTCGATAAAAGGCTTCCATACCGCTCAACGTATCCACACCAAACTTGGCACGAATATGCCTTACTACCCTAAAAGAACAACTGCCGGGGGTTAAAGTCCCCATGGTAACCCCGTTTTCAGTATTGTCAACCAATTTTAAAGTAAATTTTTCATAAAAGATTCTATACCCTTCAAAATATCTGCAATAAATTTAGCCTGACTATTCTTCGATACCTTATAAACATAACTGTGTGGTTCAACAACTATTATATTACAAAAATCAATAATTGTCTATGGTTCCTATAACATTCAACTCATCTACACCAAATTTGGTACGAACATTCACCGACACCCTAGAAGAATGACTGTGATGTTCAACACCCCTAATCAACTAACCGTCAATGATGCTACCTTATAATAAAATGTATTTTTTCAAAGGACCCTGTATCAGTTCAATGTATCCGCACCATATTTTGTATGAATATTTTCCGAGAGCTGTGAAAACCGATTATGGGATCTTTCGTCCTCAAGCACCCTTAACATATCCCTCTTACACACTACTCAAAATATGTCAGTATGATTGTATTGGTTTGGTGCATAAATTATGTCGGCCATTAAAGTAGGTGTATTATCTTCTATGAATTACATGTTGTTATTATTATATGTGCACAATGCACTTCATTACACATTCCTTTGTTAATCCATGACAGGTTGAACCATCGGTATTAATGTATTCTTTTTAGATGATTGAACTTGGAATGTCAAGTCCAGAATGGGGAACATTTCCGGCGCATTATTATTTGAGCTATGTCAAGGAATGTCAGGCTCGGAGGCCGCCAAAACATTTATGCATAGTATGGTGACAACGCCATTTGAATTGCAGTTTTATTTGCGGCCTTAAGGCATCTTAGGTTCAGGATGAACAACGCCATTAATGAGAGGACTGTGCCATTGTGATATGCAAGTTTCAAGAAGCGACAGTTTGACATGAACGACGCCTCATAGTACGCACGGAAATGGGACTTTGATGAGGACCGTTAGCTCGTGTTAATTCAATCAGATCCACACCAAACGTCACGAGAATTAACCAGAGATGGACTATAATCATACCGTCGTTGCCAGACACCTGCACGTCATAGGGAAGTAGCTCGCCAGGGATGTAACAGTAAAGCCTGCGCTGTATTGCGAATAACTGTCAATTTCGGACGGATATTGCGGAGAAATTACCAGCAAGACGCCATCCTGTGGTTTCCTAGATGGACAACGTTTCCTAGTGTAATTATGACGAAAGGAGTCCTTCATGAGCTGGGAATTAATGTCCTACGACATCCAGCATAGTCTCCAGGCCTCACGCCTTCGCACTATAATATTTTCCGTGCACTGCTAAACGCATTGCATGGCAGATCCTTCTCCGACGACGCGGCGCTGAGTTCTTTGGTTGATGATTTTTGTGCCCAGAAACCGGTGTATTATTACCACGACAGGATCGCATCTCTCTCAATGATGGAAGACAGTCATGAAGAATCGTGGAAACTATATTATTGATTAGTATTCTGGATTTATTTACCTCTTTGATTCGTGGTTAGTTCTTGAATGGAATAGTAAGAACACGAAAGAATTTCTGCACCAATCCAATATGTTTTATTTGTTTCACAAAAGCTTCAATATCGTTGTCAGCACAAAATTTTAATACCATAAAACATGTAGTACACAATATCTGTGAACAGTAAGAAAATTATAATATAACATGTTAAAAATAATACAATAAAAATGAGATTTTCTAACAATATGTATTTCTCTTTTAGTATGTATACGAGTAGACATTTCTCTCGAAGTACCAGTCAAAGTTAGCTAAGTCATAACAAGATAAAAATAAAAAATAAGAAAGTAATTAAAACAAAATAAAACATAAAAAAATATTTTTTTTTTTAATTTCTTGCAGAATGACCGTCTTAATGAAATAATACAAATGACAATAATCGGACCTTAAAACAAAGTGAACTATAAAACCAATCGTATCATCAAGTAAGTAGAAGTTTGTAAATAAATAATATGGTTTCAGGTTACGAAAGTGACTCAATTCATCTGATTGTTCTGCAGCTAATCACTGTCAGTAGGGAATGAGAATATGCGTTGGAGATTTGGTGCGCATAGATATTACAATACTGAAGCCCTTATGGAACTTACATGATAGGTATTTTGCGTAGGGCATAAGATGAAGTTAGAGGTGCTTGCGGGGATGCAGATCCCAATAGTTATTTTTACAGTGTTAAAGATTTTTTTCTGCAAGAATGGTTTGCGGATAGGTTCACCACTTTGATAAAAATTTGATTTAATAGTAAACTGGCAACACTGACAACTGGGTTGCTTACGGGTATTGAGTCCTAAAATTTTCCTTCTAGGGTGTCTGAGAATCTGTATGCCATTTTTGCTGTAGATGACTTGAATGGTATAGAAACCATTGACAACTATTGATTTTTATAATAAAGTGGCAACACTGTACCAGGTGCGTAAATATGAAACCGGAATTAATGTACAGAAAAGACACAGTGATTGGATGACAATGCTAAGAACTATTTTATTCGAAGTATTGGCCATCGCTAGCGATACATTTCTGCCATCGTTCCAGCAATGTGTGAATGCCAGACCAAAGAAACTGTGCCTCTTGTGCTGCAAACCAACCATCAAGCCATTTTCGTAAGATGTGAAGCGCTAGTCAGCAAGTGTATGGTGGTCCCATGGATGCAAATAAGTGAAAATCGGAAGGCGCCAAGTCTGGTGAGTAAGTCGCATGCGGAAGGATTTCCCAGCCAAACGACGCAATCGTTTCCTTGACTGTTTTTGCTGTGTGTGAGGGTGGATTATAGTGAAGAACAATCACTTTATGTTGTCTTTGGTCATATTCTGGTCGTTTTTCATGCAAATCTTGATGCAAATCGATCATTTGTTGTCGGTAACGTTGGGTATTAACGGTTTCGCCGGGTTTCAGCAGTTCATAATAGTTCATTCCCTTCTGATCCCAACAAACACAAAGCATTGTCATCCATCCATAGCGATGTGGTCTTGCAGTTAATGTCGCCGGTTCTCCTGGAGTTACCCATCATCTTTTACGCTTAGGATTCTCGAAATAGATCCACGTTTCGTCACCAGTCACAATTCGATGGAGAAATGATTTCCTTTTGTACCTGGCGAGCAGAATTTTGCAAGTGGTTTTTCGGTTTTCCTGCTGTCGTTCAGTCAATGCATGCGGAACCCATTTTCCCACCTTCTGAATCTCGCCCATGGGTTTTAAACGTATTAAAACTGGTTCTTGTGTCACATTTAATTGATACGCCAGTTGTTGTTGCATCCTCATCCAACAAAGCTTGCAATTCGCTGTCTACAAACTTTTTCGGTGTTCTTCCACGTTCTTCGTTTCTCACGTCAAAATCGCCACTTTTAAATTTTGTAAACCACCCATAGCACTGTGACTTACCAAAAGCATGATCACCGTAAGCTTTGACAAGCATGCGATGCGATTCTGCAGCAGTTTTCTTCAAATGGTAACAAAAAATCAATGCTGTCCGTACATCGTAGTTTGTAGGTACAAATTGCGCCATGTTCAACGCTATTAAACACTACACTATGACATGAAACTTGTTTGGTTGTGAGTTGCAAATCGTTATCAGCAGTGAAAACAAGCAAGTGGCGCCAAGGACGCTGTTTTACGGTAACCACAGTGACAGCTAACGCCGTCTATGCACAAATTCCGGTTTCATATTTACACACCTGGTAAACTTGGTTGCTTGGGATCTCTTGAACCACACAGTTATGTTTTGTAAGTTTTCGAAGAATAGTCAGGTCAAATTTAGTTTAGATACTTTAAACGGTAAAGAAACTTTGCGGGAAAATTTATTTTATAAGAGATTGGCAATACTGAAAACGGAGTTATAATGGGGGCTTGAAACGCCCACAGTTGTCATTCTAGGATAGCAAGACATGTTCCTGTTAAGCTTGGTTCGGATACGTTGCACGGTATAGAAACCTATGTCGAACAAACTTATACATACATATTATTGGGGCCTAATGGGTGCCATTTTGTTTTCAAATTATCGGCAAAAGCAATGATCGGATTTTTATTCTTATTATTATTTTTAGTTTGTTGTATCTGGTATATTTCGTGACTCCATACAAATTTTCAGCTTGTTACTAATTTGTTTCCATTTTTATTAAAATTTAGCCTTCGTTTACTGAAATAAACTTTGTAATACAATTTCAAAAGACGTCAGATTTCCTTGCCCGATTATAAAATTCTTTCAGAACAGTTGTTTCTTGTTTTTCTGGTCTAACTGACTTTTAGACCAAAGCTTATCTAACCCAGAGGGGATCGTATCCCTTGACCTTGGGCAAGAATATCATCAAGGTAAATAGTACAAACTATCGGTCAAGATCTGAAAGTAGGTACCACCCCGGTTTTACCTGAAGAAACTGAAAACAATCATGCGAATTCAGTCAGAATATATCACTATGGATTTACCTAGCCGTGCAATACGTTTAAGCCACTAACTAACTCTGTGGCTTATGGAACTCTCAAGTTCATCACCGCTGTAACAAACGTTCGCCATTGGATTCTATCCTGGGCAATATCAAGCCAGTTTCCATCACAAGCACCTATATCTCGAAGATCTCTTCTAATATTGTCCTCCCAACGACGTCTTGGTCTTCCCAATGGCCGCCTTCCATCCGGCCTTCCAACCAGGATAGAATATAATCTGCGTTTTTTCCCCATCCGAGCTACATGGCCTGCAAACCTTAGTCGTCGCGATTTCATTATTTTTACAACATCTGGTGAATCGTACAGTCCGTGGAGTTCATTTTGCAGTCTCCTCCACTCTCCAGTCATCTTGTCCCGTTTCGGCCAGTATATCTTTCTTGAAACCTTTATTTTCAAACACACGTAATTTATGTTCATCTACTAGGGTCGTTCTCCAACTTTCGCAACCGTAAAGTATTACCGGCAGGATAACCGTTCTGTATATTTTCAGTTTCAATTTATTTTATATTAATCGCGATGTTAGAAGTTTTTGGACTGAATAGAAACATGCGTTCCCCGATACTAAGCTACTTTTTATTTCTTCTGGGAGCTCACTTTCGCTTGCTACGTATGCTCCCAAGTATTTAAATTTGTTCACTTTCTCTATGATCTCATCCCTATTTTTTATGTTTTCATTTCCTTTATTCCCGGTATTTCAGTTTGTTATATATTTTGTTTTATCTATGTTTACCTGTAGACCTATCTCATCGCACGCTTCTACTAAGACATCGGTATTGCTTTGTAGTGCATATATATATCGTCCCCTATTAAATTTACATCATCCGCATATGCGACCAGTTGATTCAAACCATTCAATGATAGTCCCTTTTGGTTCCCTTTAATTTTTAAAATCGCATTTTCTAATGCAAAGTTAAACAGTAGATATGATAAGGTATCGCCTTGCTTGAATCTTGAAACTATCTAACATATTATTACCTATCCGTACTCTGCTTATGGGGTTAGACATATATTCATTAGTTGAAAAAGTTTTTTCGGAATTCCAAATCGTACCAGGGTACTGTATAACTTTTCCCTTTTGATAGAATCATATGCTTCCTTAAAATCAATGTATAGCTAATGAACCGTCCCATTGTATTCTCATTTCTTCTCCAAAATTTGTCTCAAGGCGAAAATCTGGTACAATGTAGATCTATTTCTTCTAAATCCATATTGGTGATCTCCAATTATTTCATCTACGTATATACTTACGCTTGTTAACAGAATACTTTGTAACAGAGTGGAAGGATCGAGATTCCGCGGTAATTATTACAGCCCGATTTATCGCCTTTTCTCTATATTCTGCACCGTCTGAAGGATAGTGTTCTTAATGAAGAATCCTGTTCCGAAATCGTAAGACTGTGTTCCCCCGTAGTAGAAAGTGTACTTGCCCTGTCGGATGCTATCTTGACCCTCCCACCGAACTGCTTGTATCGCCAATATGTCTAGCTCGTACTTCTCGGTCTCGCGTACCGCAACCTGAAGAGCGCCCGCCCGTTTGGTATAACGATCGTACGTTCCACATTCCTATTCTAAGGTTTTTCTTAATCCTGTTCTTGGAAACCCTGAAGCAGTCCTCGCCCGGAGATCCGAATGAGGGACTAGTTTATCTCCGGAATATTTTACCCCAGGAGAATCCATGAACCATCTGTTACTATTTCTTGACATGTTTAAGCGGTGTAGAGTTGTCGGCTCTACGACCTCGCAGTAAAGGCAGACATTCAAGATGTCGTCTTCAGTCCATCTCTGATCCTTGCCGATGTCACTCATCTTCAGCCTCAGGGTGGTAATGGTGAAGCTGCTTCCCTTCACCATGATATTTTTGTTATGGGTTTTTGTTATGGGTTATCTTCCATTATCCTTTGTAGATCCCTCTACTAACTGCAAGGCAGCAGTACTGGTTTTGGTCCGCCCCGGAATATTTCCGGTACCCACCATATCTGGTTGACATTCCCCTATCCGCCACCTTGGGAGGCGGTTGGTGGCAGACCAGTAAGTGCGAAACTAATACTACTACTAATAATAATGGTAAGACTATTTAGTTGTAGAATAATAATAATAATAAGTAGTAATAGTCTTAGTAGTGTTAATGTTGCCATCATATTTTATTCATCCCGCTTCAACGGGTGGGTAATATGAATTTCCTTCCTCTTGTTAGCCTTCTACTTTGGGCTCCAAGTCGTAAACGCTGTATCGTCAAAACGAAGAGGAATTTCAACCATGTTCATGGGAACGTTTTTACTTGCTTCGATGTCAGGAATCACCTCCCGAAAGTAATGCACTTTGTTCTGAATCACCAATACTGCCTTTATTTAACTTCTGTGAATTTCGAAGTTTCTCCCGCCTAGTCCCGTTCTCCCTTGTCCATCGCACCTTAAATTTTGGTATTCTGTATACCTCACCATGCTCTCTATCAGATGCATTATATTTGGTTCAGATTTCAGCCATATCATATGGTGAACTTTCCTTGTTACTACGCCATTTCTTCCACTTGGTTACCTTTTTATTATTATTATTATTGAATTACGAGAAGCTGCTTCAGACCTTCGAAAAATTACAAAAAATCTTAACAAAGTGGATACGCCATGATGGGTGATTGTCAGATGGTTTAGTGTTAAGGTTTTGTCATAGGAAAGACCTCAATAGCTCATTTTCCATTATATAGAAAATACATTGAAAATCGTAATTTATTTCCATGCATGAGTTGCTTACTATTTAAGAAAATCATAATAAGAAATTTACGGAAGAAATAATTTATACTTAACACATTCAATGTTAGAATGCAAATAGCTTTTTTTTTTTTTTTTTTTTGTACGAATTGTTTAAGAAAAGAAAATCTTTAAAAAGTTTGTTATAATCTTTTAAGGACAACCCTCGTGTAGTCATGTTTGCTCAATGCAAGTAGTTTCGCCATCTCCCGGAAGGTGGGAGAAGTGTTCAAATCTCTTAACACATTCTCTTGACCAAGCGTGCCATCTGGCGTCATCCGTTCTGAGTTATCTGCACGTTCAGTTTGAAGGTCAACACGTTCAGTCCCTGAATCAACGTACCGTATGACGTTATGATTTATCTTAGCAATTTTATAAAACAATTTCTATATTCTTTTAACTGCATCACGTATTTCCTAGAATATTACAAATGTGTCGAAAATTTAAAAAAAAAGCTGCATTTCACATTTCCATATAAACGGAAAAGGATCTTTAAAGCAATTCGTCCCTCATCCTAAAGTCCGGATATTAGGGGATTACCAGATTTTTTTTTTCGATAGCAAGGGAGGACTTCCGTATTTTTTACCGTAGTTATGACGTAAGTGACACAAATATTTAGGGATCTCGTCACATGAGAGTTTTTCAAGTCATAGAACTACGATGAGCCTCTTCACTAGGTTGAATATTTAATCTTTAATCGTGAATATTCTTTCTGTAACCTACTTTCAGCTATAGTTTTCAAAATAAATGTTTCATCTTTACTGACAAAAGAAAAAGTACTCTCTAGGTTATATGTTAATTGAGCTGAGGATTTCATTCGCTTTAACGACAGTTGTTTTGTTTTTCAATGGTCGACATTTTGATGTGAAAAATATTCATATCGGGTTATCCCATAAGTAATGTCGTATGTGGGATGAACGCTGGAATGACGCCATCTGACGAGCGAATAGTGAAGTAGACGGACGTGCCATAGCCGAGTCATAGAGGGCACTTCATTGAGCAGCAGTGTGTAGAAGCAAAACGGTCTACTCCACATTTTGCAAGTGTGGCTTGTGTTTGATCATGGCAATCCCGGAGGACCACATACGGCATGTAGACTATACGCATTACACCAGGGATATCCAGCCAGCGCAGAGGCATGAAATATCAATGTCATTATGATCAGGGTGCTGTGGATGTGCGAAAGTGTCAGAGGTGGTTCCAGAGGTTTCGATCTGGGACACCAACCTCACCGATAAGCCACGAGAAGGGAGATATATGCAACTGAACAACGATGCCTTGCGAGCAGCGGTGGAGGCAAATTCTATGTAAACTGTTGAAGAACTGGTCAGCGAATTTCATGTCACCCATTCGAGCGTTCATCGTCATAGGACCTTGGGTACGTGTAGAAATTCAGAAAATGCGTTAACGCCTCAACAGAAGCAGCAGCGAATTGACATCTGCAGTTCCTTGCTCATGCGCCACAGACGTGAGTCATTTCTCGGCAGAATGGTGACAGGGAATGAAAAGTGAGTACTCTACCATAACATTACACGGGAACGGCAGTTGGTACCTAAAGAGAGACCGCAGAAACTGTGCCAAAACAGGATCTCCATCCCTGCAAAGTGATGTTGAGTGTTTGGTGGGATATCCGTGGGATAATCCATTTTGAGCTCTTGCCACGTAACCAGACCATCAATGAAGATATCTACTGTCAGCAGCTTGAACGCCTACGGACTGCATTGTTGGAGAAACGTCCTGCTCTGGTTAATCGCAAGGGTGTGCTCATCCACGGTGATAACACGCGCCCACACAGGCAATGACCTGTGCTAAGATCGAGAAATGGGACTAGGAGAAACTCCCCCACCCGGCATTTACACCAGATCTTGCACCAGCAACCTACTGTCTTTTTCGCAGCCTGCAAAACCAACTTTCCGAAAAAAAACCTGCAAAATGAGGAAGACGTGCAATGAACAGTGTCCCAGTTATTTGTCTCCAGAACTTGTGATTTCTTTCACCAGGGGATTTAATAACTGTTTGCTAGGTGGCAGAATATTGTGGAGTCCGATGGAGACTGTTTTTGTGTCTAACGATAGTGTTCCAGGTAAGTTATAGTTCTTTCCTCACGGTGCAAATTACTACATTACTTAGGGGATAAGCTGATACTATAACATGCACAGCAAGATTAAGGGTGAGCTAAATTGTCTGCAGACCAGGGACCCCACTGCTTCAGGGCCCCGCCAAGAGTAAATCAGTTACACAAGTGCAGGTCCGTCATAATGCATGGGCACTGTGGGCAGTCGTCAGAAACCTTAAACCCATATGGGTCTATCCCCTACGCTAATCTAAATACTTCTCACAAGCGTTTTTTTTTTCTAAATCCTTACTTTGTTTATCTTTTCTTAAATTTGGAAAAATATTGTACTTCAATTGACTATCAGTAAGGCCAAATGTTAAGTGATCAGATTTCAGATTACAGAATCAGCTCCCTACAAGTAGGCCACTGAAAGGTCGTGCAACGTATGACATTGATTGCTAGCTGATAGCAGAGTATTTACGCTTTATTTTTTAGTGCAGGTGTTCTTCAGCTTTTACAGCGAAATTTATACTTTCGCCGCTCTACCAAGTAATATTACGATACTAAATTTTCAATGCTATTATTTAAGATTATATGATTATATTGCCAGTAATTATTAAACCAACGAGGCAGAACATCCTGATGGATTTTTCCCTGGTTCAATCGATCATATTAAGTAAATGCAGGGATGATACTTTGAATAATATAATGGAACAAAAATATAAAAAAATGGCCAAAGTGTTTAATTTATTTCTTTTAAAAAGCACGTTTTGATTAACAATTCTCTTATTTCAAGACGAAATAATAGGGCGTATTATTTTTTAAATTTTTTTTACTCTGCATCTTTATTTGAATGGAGTAACCGTTGATGACGGTAGCCCGGGTTCGAATCCCGGCCAGGACGCTGTAGATTTTTCTTCAGTGCTCCCATGCCTGGCGCTTTGAGGTGTATCAAATTAAGTACCAGAGTCCTTGGTACTCTTGGACACCTTGGTTGGTAATGGCAGTCGAGCGTCGAACTAACTATCCCAGCTTACTTCGTGCATAGGTCGAGAATACGTGGAACGCTGCCTCCACATCCCCATACCCCGTTCACGACACGTGCGCATCGCATAGGGAATAGCTTTACGTTTTTATATTTGTTTGAAATACATCTGCACAATATTTTAATTGATGAATTTAAATGCCATTCTTTTTAATACTAAAATACTTACACTTACTGAAAATCTATGTACCACGAATTAGTAACGGAAAGTTTATTGAAAAGGTTTCTTTTACTTTGTCTGGTGCCAACACAATTCTGTGAACGCATGGAAGACAAGATGAGAGACATTTTAAAGGTGCCCAGCTCTGTTCTCTAGAAAATCAGTTGTCTGGACACAAAATTTGGTTGTTCCAAACATGGCGTTTCTGTTAAATGTCCCATAAGGAATAACGCTTTCTATGATCTTTAAACCTGTTTTTCTCGAAACTGCAGAAATGTTGCTTATCAGTTTCTTGCATTCATCCACAGAATTGCAGTGTGTTTTTATGCAGGGGCTCTAAATTCAAATTTGTGATAAGTATGCCCAGAACTCTTGCTTCTATATTGCGTGCGCTGTATTAGGAATGTGTCAATTTTGAAGAATCTTGGGCTGGGCATTAGATATTTCCTCTTTCAATCAGTGATAATGTGTTAGGTTACTTATACGTTTATTGTTAATTTACTCTAAGCTCACGTATCAGTATCCAAACGTACGCGTGCCATAGTTTGAGAAACTGCTGTTTATTACAGTATCATCTATAAGTGATAAATATTTTAGTTGCCAATTCGTGTCAGGATAAATTTAGATTTACGAGTCAAAATATGAAGTCCTTATTTTACTTTGTTTCCTAATATTTTTAAAAAAAAATATATTTAATCGGATTCAAATTTGAAAAATAAATCCCAGACAGCATTGAGATATGTGTAGTTGCTATGGTAAAATTTATGAATTATGTTTTATTCCAATATTAAAGTGTTTTTTTTTTTAATGCATGATTATTTTAAAAATAATGAATTTTGCTAACGATTTAATTTTTATTTACTGTTTCCAGGTGTCTGTCTGTGCAGGCAGGGGCCCGAGTAAACAGCATTGTCCAAGGGCCAACAATGATGTTAAACGACCCTGCACAGGAAACAGGTAGATGGGTCCCTAACAGAGAGTTAATAGCCCTTGGCCCCCAACAGCTTAATTCAGTGTTCGATTTGCAGCAGAGGATGGTTGGGATTTCCTCCTCTCTACAAAGGTCTTCTCTGGCTCTGTTTACAAATATATTCCTTCCTTCCTTCCTTTGCTTTCAGTTTGTAAGTTTCAGCGCCTATTTTGTCTACGTTTTTAAGCACCAATTTGATTATTTCAAGCGGTTTTAGTGACAAACATTCAGGCTGAATTTATGTAGGCCTAATTAACGAGAATTATGTTGTCCATTATACAAAAGACAATGATACATCGGAATGCGTACAGATGTCAGGCGACGGCAAAGAGAAAAATATGAGCCCTTGCTCTCTGTTCAGACAATATCACAACCTCAAACACTGCTCAATTGCTCAATCTTAGTATTTACAAAGACCTTTGCGCAATTATGAACAAGTTGCTGTCTATTGTTACAGGATTATATATAGTATATTTCCAACTTCCCTCTAATCGTACTTCATTAAGGAGAATATATCTTTGTCCAAACTTGAGCAAAATGCAAATTAAATATTTCCTAGATGTTTTAGATGGTGCCTATTTTTTGTGACGTTTAAGAATTATATCTCCAAAAATAAAAGCATGTTCACTAGTAGAAAATCATTAATCGTAATGCTGATAAGGAGCATTTGCTCTCAGCGAGTCGTGCTTATATTATAATTATTAAAACAATAAATCGGTAGAAAAAATACTTACTTCTTTTTAGTGCAATTGTTAATAACAACAATTTAAACCCTGAAGATGTGTATGTGAATTATTCATTATTTTTTTTTAAATAATAAGCAACACAAGGTAACTATAAAGTCCTTCGGGTTCCAGAAGTACCAAATGTTTTTTTTAAATTAATATTATTATTATAATTATTAACGAGACTTTCAAAATAGAGGAGTGATCATATCAAACTTAAAAATTCAAAAAAATTAATAGTTGATATCGGTATTTTATCACGCACACACAAGTGTATGAAGTTTTTAAATCGATTGTACACTCAGCGACAAAAGTTCTTTTCACTTCGACAAAAATTTCGTTTGCTAATAACTTTGGAATGGGTATACACCTATATTTCTGTTCCGTTTTCGTAACTTAAGGAAAATTACATTCTCTTTGATTTACTGAAAACATTACTCAAAAAAGAAATTCTACCAAAGGGCAAAATTTTTTGTCGATGACTATACAATGGGAAGGAAGTGAAGATTTCATTGCAAGATTGACAGGCATACCAAGTTTAGAACTAACTATCTAACTGTATGGTTTGCGGAACTCGCAAGTTCATTGTCGCAGTAACAATAGCTCGCCATTGGACTATATCCTGGACAAGCTCAAGCCAGTTCCATAATGGATTATGGACATCCCGAAGAACCTTTCTAATATTGTCAGCCCAAACAACGTCTTGGGTCTCCCAACAGTCTCCTTCCCTTCGGTTTATGAACCACGATAGAATATAGTCTTCGTTTTCTCTCATCCCAGCTACATGGGTATAGCCATCACGATTTCATTATTTTTTATGATATCGGATGAATTATACAGTCCGTGGAGTTCTTCGTTATGCCGTCTCCTCCATTCTCCGGTCGTTCTGTCCCATTTTCGCCCATATATCTTTCTCAGCGTATTATTTTCAAACATAAGCAATTTTAGTTCAGCTGCTAGTGTAGTACTCTAAAATCAAAATACCGATATTTCCCGCAGAATAACCGTTCTGTATATTTTAATTTCAACTTTCTTGATATTAATCGCGAGGCTAGGAGAGTTCATGGGTGTGGATTTTAATGGCTAAAGGGCGAATTGTGACGGACTAAAGTTCAAAGTTACTAGACTGGCCCATATATAAATAAAGTTTACCAAAGCTAGAAGAATCTGGACTGAATAGAAACATTAATTGCCGGATGCTAAGCGATGTTTTTATTTCTTCTGTGACCTCGTTCTTGCTTGTTACATACGCTCCGAAGTATTTAAATTTGTTCACTTTCTCTATGATCTCATTCTTAATCATTAAGTCTCTATTCCCTACATCCTCTATGTTTCTGCCTATTATCATTATTTTATTTTTTCTGCGTTCACGTGTAGACCTATGACATCGGAAGCTGCTACAAAGACAGTGGTATTAGTTTGCAGTGAATTTATATCATCCTCTGTGACCCACGATGGTTTAATGGTAAAGCGCTCACCTCTGGTGCTTGGGGTTATCAGTTCGATTCCTGCTCGGACCATGTGGACTTTGTGGTGAACAAACGCCATGTGCGTGGTTTTCTCGGGGTACTCCCGTTTCTTCCCACTTTGTTCATTCCATCATCACCCATCCGACCTGAGGCAGAGTTGCCTAAAGGTCTTAAAATTAATTTTAAAAAATCAAATACAGTCCACTAGTAAATCTACATCATCCACACGTATACGTACAGTTGGTTCAAGCCATTCAATGTTAGTCCCTTTTTGTCCTCTTATTTTTAGAACCTCATATAATAACACAAAGTTAAACAGTAGTGGTCACAAGGCATCACCTTGTTTCTATCTACGGCGAATCTCGAAACCATTTCATTAGCTTTACATACACTGCTTATGAGGTCTATGAAACTCTTCTTTACCAGTTGAAGAAGGTTTTATGATATTAGATTGTACCAGGATATTGTGTATGGTTTTTCCCTTGTGATAAAATCACATACTTTCATAAAATCAATGAAATCAGTGGAACATCCTATTTTATTATCATTTCGTCTCTAAGATTTGTATCAAGGCGAAAATCTGGTCCAAAGTAGATCTATTATCTCTAAATCCGCATTGGCGATCTCCAATTATTTCATCTACGTATACGTTTAGGTGTGTTAGCAGATTATTACTCACCAGTTTGAGAGTAAAGAGATTCCACGGTAATTATTACAGTCATGTTCATCACCTTTTTTAATAGATCGGACCTATTATCATAAAGCAAGGGCCTGATTCCCTTTTTAGGAGATCTCATTCTTTTATTATTATTATTATTATTTTAGGTTTACTTCGTCAACACGTCTGTAACGCACGTCAGCGTCTACACGAAATGAGATGAGAGAGAAACTGACTTCAGTTTTGGGCTCATAGATGTCAACTTAAGTGGCCGTTTTTAATCTTCGCTTCCTGGACTTTTGCATTATTTCACTGAATCTGTATGGCACGCAAGTCCACCCTAAATTTATAGTATATACTTAAATGTGCTTCTTTTATCTATAATGTCCACAGAATACTGGGGCATCTCAGTTTTAAACCGAAATGAAAACTTCAATTTTTATGGATCATTCTTCCCTTAATTCATATATTATGCGGAATTTTAACAGCTCAATATACCTCAAAATAACAATACATTATAAATTAATGAAAGGTGTTACACGCTGTAAACAAAGAGTGATTGTCTGAAAATGGAACTTGTTCTTTCTCAGAAAACTTAAGTAGTCATAAATAAACTCATATTGCGAAAGTAGAACAGACATACCAGCAGAAAATACGGCGAATTCAATTGAAAAAAAAATGCATCAGTATTTTGTTGATACTAGTACGCAAATATCAATTCGAGATATGGAATTTCCTCCTTTAGAATTTAAGTTCGTGACAAACTGCGCTGATACTGAGCTGAGGGTAACAAATTGATGTCATACAGCTGAGGGTAATAGCGGGAAGGGAATCATCGTCTTGGAAGAAAACCCAGCTGCAAGTGTCAAATATCATCTCTCGGTGCAATGTAGACCTAGGGCGGTGAGGGTCTCTTCCACAATCTCATCCTATGGACCATTCAACGAAGAGCTAATATGATCTTTTCCAAGCGCAAATGCATTTATTAATTTCTGTTGTTGAGTGGTCCACAGGAGACGGCATTCTTCTAGACCCACCGAAATCCCGTAGGATGTCTAAAAAGTTATTAATACACAATAACTAACCATGTGTTGAAATTGATTCACTCGAAGCTTTCGATCTCCTTGTCCAAAATTAATTGTCTAGATTTAACCAAAATAGTAATTAATTGGTGATAAATTATTCATCAGGAGATTCTATATCCGATCTGCACATCTAACGCGTTCAAGGAGAAATCAAGAGGGAAAGGATCGTCGTTTGTAGTACAGCTCTGCTTAATGTAAAAAAATCAGTCAATTTGTGCATGCTTTAGTTTGTGAATGTGTTGGTGTTTTCTGCATGGGTATGCAATATCGTTAGTAATTACTTAAGAGCTGTAGTTTTTGAATGCATTTGATGTTCAGTGAGAAAGTTGACATGAGTCACAGCATGCTTAGTTGCACTTTTGGTTCGCAAATTTAGGTTGTAATTCGCAATGTGTGGGAAAGATGCAACTTCAACGTCGGGTAAAGTTGCAAGTGTAATGTTTGCTCGGGTAACTATGACTATTGAGATTCTAAACAGTACAATGCTATGATAGAGACAGGAATAGTTTTGATTGTAAAGTAGGTCACATGTAACAGGGCTATTCAAATATAGTCTGGCACATGAGAGTTGATGCCCGGACTCCCGAATGCCTCAAAATATACAGTATATGACAGTTTGGGTTTTCACTTCTCCGACAGAGCATTTACTTCTACCGACGAGTCTGTAGGTATCCGTGGCTATTTACGTTCCATTTGAGTGAGACATATTAATTAATAAAAAGACTCTTCTCCTGGCTGGGAGTTTTTCTTGCCTTCGGTCATTAGCTTCTTTTATTGTTAAGTGGTCCTTGGTTCAGAGCTCATCATTGTGAATTTATGTTGCTAGAGACTATATTCGCTGTTTCCTTTTAGTTTTGGTCAATCCATGTCTGTACGTCTGTTGCGTTAAAAGCATATATCCATTTGTATTTGAAGATTTTATTTTTCATATTATTATCTGGTGTAGTAAAAGGTAATCCATTATTTTGCCAATAGATGGCTTCAGTGATCTGTATCTCGCGTTGTATAAGTCCGATCGGGTTCAACGAGATGGCGTTCAAACGATGAGATTGCGTACTACAAACACTGTTCAGATAGTTGTGATGAGTTGACTCAGTGTTGTGTGAGCGCGCGTCAAAATGGACACTAGCAAAGAGAAAATACGCTATATTTTACAGTTTTTCTTC